>PVKU01008817.1:0-69204 GCA_004027475.1 Anoura caudifer | reverse complement strand
CAAGTGAAATCATATAGTTATTGATTTTTGTCTGCTTAATTTATTTTGCCTAAGCATGATAGTCTTAAGATCCTTGTCCTCATTTAACTAAAGAAGACACTGAGTATCAGAGACTTTCTACAGCTGCTCAGAATCATAGATCGAGGGCTTGGGGATGGTCAAGTTTGATTCCAAAGCCCGTATTTGAACCACAATGCTAGTTTCAAGTACAGATAACTCTAATTAACTATTAGGAAATATATTGCCCCAAGCCGAGGCCAATGTTAGGCACTATGTTGATACTTCAAAATGATCCCTGTCTGATCCAATTATTCCAAGGTAATGCATTTTCATTATACAAAGTCAATGAAATTTGGGTGACCAGATTTCAGAGAGTAGAGTAAGTAGTGATACACAAAGAAGCTGAACGGAAAAAGAAGGTGTTGGTTTTTCAATGTCAATGGATGCAATTGATAGGCTACAATTTAAGCGGTCTCAAAAATTGTTATAGGAAACATAAAATGATTTCCTTATTCATTTCCAAACCCCTCTCAGGCTTTGGCATCTCTTGATTCTAGTTCAGTGTTTAGTGGTGTAAGTCTGGGAGCCAAATAGACACGGTACCCTTCGTCCCCAGCTTTGCTCCTCTCACCAGGTGACCATGGAAGAACTTTTCTCAATTCCTGAGTCCCTGTCTCAGTTTCTTCTTCTGTAGAATGGGATAATAAAATCTCCTTCAGTGCGTTGGTGTTCCTGGCACAGACTTGATGCTCAATAAATGTTAGCATTTATTAGCCATTTTAGGCAAAACAGCATTTTTCCTAAGAAGAAAGAACTATTCGAAGTAAACAATGAAATCAAAGTGGATTTCCTGTTTCCAGCCTTCTGAGCTTCTCATCAAAGGTAACAAAATGCAGCCGAGTCTCTAAGGACAGGCCCAAGGTGGAAGCCTCCCTCTCTGATCCGCGCAGTGCTTGGAACACGAGCACATACTCTGAAGTAGGTTAAATTCGTGCACGGCTTCACTTGAACCAAAGTGGTCGAGGATCTTCACAAACTGTGCAGCTGAAGCATTCCACGGAACTGGTTAACCTGAGAACTTAGCTGAAAACAAATGTGGAAGCATCCATTTAACAGTTTCCTCTCTACCTCTAGAAAAGCATCAGTGTAGCAACAGAATAAGCTACTTACCTTTCTCCCTGTGTGCGCATACGAACACAGGAGACCAGGGATAAGAGCAACGAGGGGAGGAGTTCTGTTCTATACAGAGAAGCGATGCTATTATATATTTCTGTATCACATTATAGATCATGAAGTGTATTTATACACATTATGTCACTTCATTATTACACAGCAGCAAAGGAAAAAGAGGCACAGGGCATCATACAGTTGTGCAAAGGCACACACTATCCTAAATGGCAAAGCCCCCACTAGAAGTCTGACCTTGAACTCAGGTTCAGCTAATTTTGCATCATACAACAGTGTCTGAGCAGTGAAATTCACTAATTTGTATGTGGATAATAAAGTCAATGAGCTTTATGGCTTATTAGTCCTTTTACAAACAGAAGTTCACTTAATTCTCCCCTTATTTTAGAAGCAGAAAAGGTTTTGTCCTCACTTTAAGGACCGGAAAATAAATAAGGTGATCCAGGACTTGAACTTCATGGCTTCAAAGTGCCACTCATTCGTTAGTTCATTCATTAATTCAATACATTCTTACTGAGCATTTCTATATGCTAGACACTTCTCGGGATAATGATGAGAGTGACAAATGTGACAAATCACTTCCCTTTATGGAGCTAAGATTTAGTGGAGAATTAAATGATAAACAAACAAACCAATAAAAATAAAAGTTAACCTCAGATAAAGATAAGTAGTGTCGGAGAAATAAAGAAGAGAATGAGAGGGACTGGAGGGGGCTATTTAGATAGAGGGAAGAGGAAGGGCCTTTCAAGATGAGACATTAGAATAGAGATCTAAATGAAGTGCGCAGAAAGTCTGAAGAACAAGGCTTTTTAAGAAAAGGAACGTCACAGCCAAAGACAATTCACCTTAGTGTGCTGGAGAAACCAGTAAGATGACGAGGCAAGAGACGGCTTAGTCTGAATGCAGGAAGAAGAGTGTGGGGGTAGGCAAAACACTGGAAGAGCCAGGACTTGGTCAAAGCACATCACGACTTTTTCAGAGATCTCACTGAGCTGGTAAGTTCTTGCAAGTTTCCTTTTGCTATGAATTTGTTTCTCTCCCTGTCCTTGGTACAATTCCTTCTAGCCATTTCCATTCTTACCAGCTCCTCTCATATCTGGAGCCAGCTGAGTCAGTAGTATAACTATTTCAACGAGATGTGTAGCTATCTCATAAGCAAGAAGCCATGTATATTGTATTTTGACTTTAAGGCTACCGATCATGAGCAAATAGTTTTCAAGAGCAGAATATGGGGACCTGAATTTTGGTAACCCTGAAGTTCTTCTAAACTAAGTGAGTAACTTGAAGCAAAGTAGAATATATGAGAGTAAAGTCATTTATCAATGCTGAGAAACAGTGCTGCAATTACACCATGAATTCAGGTAGATTCATTGGAAATCCAGCTTTTCAGGAGTAATTGCTGGTGACATAAACTTAATTATTGTGCTAATGTAGAAATGAAACAGAGACTTGAGAATCAGAATTATAAAAGAGAGCAATCAATTTACCTGGTAAGTGTTTAATTAACCTATTACATGCTATTATATATTTATTTTAAGTTTCTTTTTCTCCCGGATGTGTGTACAGCACATGCCACAGTAACAAAGGCCCTCTCTGTCAACTAGCTCTGATTGGAATGCATCTACCACTAAAGAAGAAATTGGCGATGCCAGATAAGCCTCTCAGCGTCTTTGCAGTACCACTGCTGAGTGTCCGATCTCACCTTTTCGAGTAGCCAGCTGTCATTCCAGCTGCCTAACTAAGGATTCATTCCACAGACCATGCTCTGACAGACAAGGTGGAGAAGTTAAAAATGCATATAATATTGCAAAGTTAACCTATGATAAATGACATGAAGGTTTGTATCTTAACGGGTATATGGCTTCTTTTATATTATTTGTAAAGTTTTCTCTAAATTTGGGAAGTATGAATACATTTAAAGCTTCAGGATGACCACATAGTCCTTTAGATTTGCAAGAGATTTCTTTAAAGGAAACTGAACGCCTAAATCTAAAGGTACCTGTACAGCTGTAATTACCTGTAAATAGCAGCAGGCAGTAACTGATTATTCTGGATAATTCCTTCAGGGTTAGTGAGAGTATTTCTGCAGGTGACAACCAGATGATAATCTGGTGACAACCAGGTGACAATCTGATGCTTTGACTAGGTCTTCTCTCCCTTTCCTTCAGCCCTTCTGGCCCTTCCCGCCTTTCTGACTGACTGACTCATCCCAGGGCACACCTTCCTAACTTGTCAACCACAGGCAACAGTGCCTCCTCAGGACCCAGGGCTTTCAGTGTCCCTGGAGGTCCCTCCTCACCATCCCTGAGCAAGAACATCAGTGTGGTTGCACGTGGAAAGCAAGAGAGGCACATCGGGTTAGTCCTTTTCTCCCCTCGTCTTTACTCTTATTACACCCTGTCTCCAAAAAAAAAAAAAAAAAAATACCTACTAGCTAATTCGGTATAGGTACATCATGCTTGCAGTAGCTGAACGTGCTTTTTAAAATAGCAGTTTTCTTTTTTACTTAGAAAACATGCGATTCAAATTTGTGTTCAAACAAAATTAGAAATATGCAGGTTGTGGCAAATGTAGGTTTACAGTTGTTCATATGGAAGATAATACAACCCTTAATAAATAATAATTCAAGTATATACTCTGTGTTTTGTGTACTCACAACTCTAAACTTAACGTCGCCCCACCCTGCATTTATTTTAAGGACCCCAGGGGTCAGTGTCAAATAACTAATTTTATGGAAGTCAAAGAGTTACTAGGTTTGGGGTTTGAGAATCCTTCACAAGCAAAATCCCATCAATTTCAAAGGATCTGTGACAAACACGTGTAAAAGGCATTCTTTTTATTTAAAATGTGAGATAACTAAATCTCTGAGATGTCTATTCTCCCCACCCCCCCAACCAAAAAAAAAAGGCAGGTACTTGCTTCTTGATTTAAACCTTTCTTCCTTCCCTGCTACAGTGCTTTCAATGAAGATATTTGGTGACCATTTATAAAGGTGACAAATATTAGGATACAAACATAAAAAAGAACTGACTATGAAATAGTAAACATGGCCAAGGCTTAGCAAACACTTGGAACGTACTGGGCAGGTTCCATGTGCTTTACTCTGGATGGCATTTTCGGCCTGTCATCATCAAGACCCTTATGTAATGTGAGAGACTGTGACAACAGCATAACAAATAGATTAAATATAAGCCATTTATGTAATCGTGTTACTGAATCTGAAATATATTTATAGGATTAGAGCTAAAATTTAAACACATTGGATAACCCCTATATTTTTCAGAGACATGGAAATCAAGAACAAACTGACAGTGACCAGAGGGGAGGGAGGAGGAGGGCAATGCGGGAAAGAAGGGGAAGGGTCAAGTCAAGGAACATGTACAAAGGACCCAGGGACAAAGACAATGGGGTTGGGAGGAGGACTAACTGTGGGAGGTGGGAGGTGGGTAGGGCAGGGGGGTTAGTCGGGGGAAAATGGGGAAACTGTAATTGAACAACAGTAAGAATATTTTTAAAAGATTTAGTATGTATTATTATTGGAACCATATTAAACTTTTTCTCATATAAATTTTATGGATAAAATTCAATTCAGATGTTGTTATTTTAATTCCATTTATTTATGGCAAACAAAAGATTCAATTAAAGCAGAGACCCACCTCAAGGTTAGCTTCCTATTATTTTCTGTGTTGAATTTTTCTCAGTTCTTAGCCATACAAATTGAATGACATCTGAGTAGCTAAGAGAGGGCACAATGGAAAAAAATTGGAATTTATGTACAAGTGAAGAAATATTGAGAATAATAGTTATTCATGCTAGAAAAAAGAAGTGTGGAGTGAGAATAACATGACGTAAATACTGATATCAGTAAATACCGATACTTAGAGAACTAAAATATGTTTCCCCTTCTTTTGGGGCACAGAACTGGACCATATTTCTCAACCTGCCTCCAAGGCAGAGTGGATGAGGTCCTCTAATAGAATGTGAGCAGAAGCGATAGGACAAAGCATTGGGAAAATATGCTCCTTCTCTGCCTCCTGAAAACTGTAAGGGAGAAGAACGAGTCCTTCTTGGAGTCAGACATTGAAAATGGCAGCATTGGTCTTGGCTCAGCCTGTTGCCCTGAATGACCGCATGGGGCAGAGACACTCATGACTGAGAACCACTGCCAGGCCCGTTTCACAAGAAGAAAAAGCAAATTTCCACTTTGTTGCTTTACTGATTCTTAGGGGCTTAAGGTTCTCAGCAGCTTAGACTACTCTAATACATACAGTTTATGTTGTTGGCCCAGAGAAAATCAACATAAAAGCATGGGAAAATGATACGGTATTAGAAAGTAGAATATTTGTAATAAAACACACAAAATTATTAGATGCTTTCATCTACTTTAGGCAGAAGAAAAGGACAACTAATGATAAAGACAGTGACCAGAGGGGAGAGGGGAGGGAATTCCAGGGGAAAAGGGGAAGGGTTTACAGGAACAAGTACAAAGGACACATGGATAAAAACCAGGGAGGGGTGGAAATGGGAGGGAGCTGGGGAGGGCTGGGGTGGTGGGCTGGGATGGGAGTAAAAGACAGAAAACTGTACTTGAACAACAATTAAAATAAAAAATAAAAAATAAAAAAATTATAAACAATCTGAATTAAAATGTACAGTGAAAGGATGACATATTCTAGATGCACCCTTCTGACTCGTGTAGACAGAAGTCAAACGGTTATAATAATAACTTGAAAATTCCTAATGATGGCAAAAAAAGGTGCCAGTAACATTTGGAAGGGAGATGTGGGAACCACACATTTTTCTAACTCTTCCCACTTTGTTATTCTGCAGTTTGCTGAGCATCTCCGGTTCCGGCCTCCTGAGAGTGCTCCCCTTCTCACACAGCCTCCCTGAGGCTCATGGACTGCCTTGTCTTCCAAGCTACAGAATTCTTCTAAACTGTGCCTGGTATTCTTCATGTTCCTTCAATTTTTCAATAATTACTTAAAAAATTACACAATGTGAAAAAAAATGTCTTGTTCAGGGATTGATAATATAGATGGATATTCTTTACGTAAGGATATTCAAGAATTATTTTTGATATTCTTGAAGATAGTCCTCTCAGCTTCATATGTAATTTCATCTACATTATATTTCATTGTTACTGTGCCTTTGGTTTTATCAGCACAGCTTCTCTCCTTGATCCATAGAAATAAATGGCTGATGCTGAGTCAGCACCCAGAAAATTCAATTTTATTCACTCATAGAAAACCCACCCATAAAAATAGGGTCAGTCTAATATTAGACAGATTTCTGTGACATGTTTCACATCACTCAATCTGGTATCTTACATGTGTTTTAAAATGATGAAGCTAAGGAAGAAATATGGTTTCTTTAGTGATAGCTGAAAACAAAGTGTTGGAATAAAAAGTCAAAAGTGTTATCTTTCTTCTGGGAATCATTACAACATCAGTCAGAGAAAACATGTTTCAACATT
This sequence comes from Anoura caudifer, assembly GCA_004027475.1. Taxonomy (NCBI): domain Eukaryota; kingdom Metazoa; phylum Chordata; class Mammalia; order Chiroptera; family Phyllostomidae; genus Anoura; species Anoura caudifer. Next base: position 62,543 of record PVKU01008817.1, on the reverse strand, counting down.
TCTAAACATAGAATACAAACACCCCTAATTCACTGGAGGGTTAGAGAAATCCCAACATACAGGCACCAAAAGGCAAGAATCAACGACCTGGCGACGGGTGCCATGGAAGCAGTTGAGAGGAAATATACACAATTGGCACTAAGCTCTGCCACTCAGACAGAGTGAATCACCTGCCATTAGTAACAGAGCAGATTCCCACTGGACATGTTCTCCCCTGTTAAATAAATGATGAAAGCGAATCATGTCTGCTCTCTACGAACACACATAAGGCAGAGCATTAGAAACACACATGCACATGGAGGAAGAAAATCAAAATCCATAGGGCACACACATCTGCATAAACTTCAGAAGGTGTTGTGACCTCATTCCTCGTTCTTTTTTTTTTTTTTAATCCTCACCCGAGGATATGTTTACTGATTTTAGAGAGAGAGGAGAAGAATGGGGGGTAAGGGGATGGGGAGAGAGAGAGAGACAGGGAGAGAAATATCAATCAGTTGCCTCAACTGGGGATTGAACCCACAACCTAGGTATGTCCCTGACCAGGAATTGAACCCACAACCTTCTTCTGGTATACAGAATGACACTTCAACCAGCTAAGCCTCCCAGCCAGGGCCTCATTCTTCAATCTTTTCAAGCAACCAAGTAAGATCTGGAGAAGACTGGAGGTACTGACTTTTCCATACATGATATGAATGACACTGTGAAATAAAATCAGGCTGTAAAAGACACTGTGAAGACAGGAAGTCATAGCAAAGAATTGTAAAGTAATACCACCAGTACAAAAGTATCTGAATGGAAATACCAACATAATACATTGTAAAATATAGGAGTAATGGTGACTTATATCAAAGACTTACACGATTCCTCTTTACTTCTGTTTCAGTAATTAGTATTAATTAAGCACAATCAAATTCCAAAAATGGGACGTAAGAGGAATTGTATTCACATATCTGTTTTAGTTCTAGCTGTATTGAAACAATTGAAACATCAATAGCAGAGCTTAAAGAAACCTTAGGCAAAAGATCTAACTTATTCATCATTAAAGATAAATACCATGAAGCCCAAATAAGGAAACTGACTTGTCATGGTCACCCCAACAAGTTCTGAAAGAACTGACTAAAAATTCGTCCTTAGTGCAGTGCTCTTTCCTCTGTATCTATCTACATCTCTTGAGCCAATGTCTAATACCACATCAAAGGATTTAAGAATATTTTCATTTGCCCTGGCTGGTGTGGCTCAATAGATTGAGTGCCAAGACTGCAAGCCAAACAATCTCCAGTTCAATTCCCAGTCAGGGTACATGTCTGGGTTGTGGGCCAGGTCCCCAGTAGGGGGCATGTGAGAGGCAACTACACATTGATGTTTCTCTCCCTCTCTTTCTCCCTCCCTTCTCCTCTCTCTAAGAATAAATAAATAGCCCTAGCTAGTGTGGCTCAGTGGATTGAGCACCAGCCTGCAAACCAAATGGTCACTAGTTCAGTTCCCAATCTAGGCACATGCCTGGGTTGCAGGTCAGGTCCCCATTGGGGGTGGGGAGGCACAAGAGGCAAACACACATTGATGTTTGTCTCCCTCTCTTTCTCCCTCCCTTCCCCACTGTCTAAAAATAAAATAAAGAAGAAATATTTTAAAAATTTTATAAATAAAATCTTTTTAAAAAGAATATTTGCATTTTTCTCTTTTTACTCATGATACTGGCATTTTAATAACAATAATAATAAAAGAATAATGACTACTCCATGTTTTTGAGCATCTATGATATAATCTAATAGTCATGTAACAACCATAACTTGTTATGTAGTCTCATGATAACCCTATTTTGCAGATAGAAAAACTATGGCTCAGAAGATTCATAACTTGTGCAATGTCATGTGGCAGAGCAAAGATTCAGATACAAGTTTATCTGAATCTGAAGTCCTATTCTTTCTACCATACATCCTTACCTCTTTGAGTCTGTTGGTATTTTTTTGTGGCATGTCAAGAAATTCAAAGCAGAGCTGAAAACTGAAAACTAGGCTAAAAATCACTCCAGAATTACTGTCTGGTCATTTAACCCTTGTCAAAAATGGATTCTTCTGATCAAGATTATTAGAGATCTTGCTTATAAAATAGACATCCCTACAAGAACCATTTAACAGCTTCATTTTGAAGGAAGTGCTTAATTAATTTTGTTTTTAAAATGTTGATAAAACAGTAGTCAATTTGAGAAATGCTGGTGAAAATTTTATGATCTGGTAAAATCTCTGCGAGCTGGTGATCGCACTGTCCTCGCTGACATAGATTATGTCAGCTTTAAAGATGGTGTTAAAAAAAACCCCTCTGTCTCTATGAGATCAAAACATCAAGACTGAATTTAACCCAGATGCTTGGCACCGTGTAGACACAACCTATGTCATTTCTTCCATGTTCTGCTGCAGGCAGTGGAGGAAGCCTGTGACTCCACACTGTCGTTAAAGGAGTAACGATTCCAGGCAAGCTTGCCTTGATGCTGTAGGTGTTTTTATTTTCTCTTTCCTCTGTTTAAATCCTTAAAAGGCATCAGAACTCATGAGTTTCATGCAGACATACTCTATTAGGAGTTGAGGGAAGATTTGCACATTTCCTCTCTGACATGTGGACAAGCAGACGCTCAATCGTGGGGCTTCGGCTGCTCACTGGCTTTCTTTGTCTTCTTTCACACATAAGCCCTTGCCAATTTCCCACTGAAAATGCCACTGCAGATCCTAAAAAGTTTTTGGATAGAGTCTCATGGCTTTCAATCTCCTCGACAGAAAGAAAACTTAGACAGTCTTAAAAAAAAAAAAAAAAGAAAAGATTGAAGCAGGGTGTGTCCCTGGTCCGAGCATCAGGAGAGCACTTAGGGAGAATACGAGTTAAGTGTAACTGAGTGAGAAACATACCCCTTCGGCCGTAATGTCATTCACAAAATGTTGGAGTGGTTGTAGGTGATGCCAAGTTAAACAGGATGATGGACTCAACACAATACATGTTTGCAAGACTAATGGGCCGTCAGTTCAAGGCCACCTACTTCCAGGTGGCGGGAAGCAAGGGCAGCTGCCCCATCTCTGGAGGGCCAGAGGGGCTTCCTACTCACATGGTCAGATATCCGAGGCCATTAAAAAGAGAAAGTGGGTTTGATTGTCCGTGGTGCTTCATGATCCATGAGGAAAAGAACATTTGCCTCAGCATCAGAGAGCTGAGATTCTTTCTTTCCAGAGACAGAATCTCTCGTGGCTTCTAATTTTCTTGTGATTCTTGGGATAAGCTAAGGGGTAGATGAGTATGTCCACTTTGCAGGGTAACTAACGGCTGTGGCCTTAAACGACAGGGTGCTGGGAGGAACATTGAAGAGGCAGCCAGACATTTTAAAGCTGTTTGACATGTATGGCACTTTCATCCGGAACCCAGGTATTTTATTTCGCCTCTTTCTAAGCTCCTTTTTGGCTACCGCTCTGCACAGTGTGCTGCTTTATGCCAAGACCAGACATCACCCCGTGTGATGTGACTCTTTTCTGACTCATGGTGTCTTCACACTGACGGTCCCCTGCTTTAGAATGCTAGGACACACTCAGGGGCACAGGTAGTAAGTAACAGCGTCATGGAGACGGCACTATTTGAATGACTTCCAGTATTGAACTTAAAAAAGATCATGTATGTTTTGCAGCATGTGACCCTTAAACATATGATTTCAATTTTGAGTTAAAATGATGATTATAATTTCAAACAAACAATAAATATAAAAAGAGCTAATACTAATTAGGTAATTCTAGTTGAGTAACTAATACTATAGTGAATACCATGTACCAGGCACACCTCTAAAGCATGTCACACATGTTAAATTTTTTAATCTTCAGAGAAACCCATCCCATCTTAGAGGAAAGGGAATTGAGACACAGAGCAGTTAGGCCACCCACCCAAGGTCACCCAGTGGAGAAGCAGCAGAGGCGCACAGCAAGCCCAAGCCATCTGCCTCTAGAGTGTATAGTGTTTTTGTTTACAACCTATGACTTAGCACTGAGCTGGCTACAGATACAGAAGAATGCGGTGTATGTGTATGAAACAGGAAGGCCAATTTTTAAGAATAAAATGACCAGTTACTACATTCAAAACCAGATCCATCTCCTACAAATTAGTCACCTTTGGAAGAAATACCCTTAGAATAATGAAGTGTCACTATTTAAAACATGTGTTGCTAACACGCCCCCCCCCCTACTGTTGCCATCACAGCTGGTTTATAAATAATACACACAAAAATCAGTGCCCACATTTTAGAGTCGCACCCCATTCCTCACTAGGAACTAACGCCCTTCTTAATCATGGAACAATTCTTAAGTCCAGGCTCCAAATGATGCCTGGCCATTTCCAAGACCCAAATCCATCTTCAAATGTCATCTTAGGGAATATTCCAAAGAATCCATTGGGCTGTAGATTCTTAGGGAAGGTGCCTACATATTTCTGAGCCTTGGCAACTTCCTCTCAGTGCAATGATACCACAGCCCAGAGGCTGCTTCGGAGGTGAGGGCTCTCACTGGGATATCAAACTTTAGGTATCTTTATGAAACAAATCATTTCTACAACTTTATGGTCAAATATCATCAATAGGTGTTTCATCGAAAGAGTCTAGAGACTCTTTCACTATCACTGGGGAGGAAATTTTAGACATAAAAAAGAAATCAGGGGACAATATACATCATACAAAAGTTAAGGGCCAACACATATGGCCTTTAACAAAAACTATTATGGGATGTCATGATGGTGGGAAAAAAAACATAGCAAGCAACCAGTAAGTCAGGAGGGCTTCATGGAAGAAGTGGTCTTTGATTTAAAACTTAAGTGAAAAGGATAATTTGAATATCATTTTAATAATTGTGCTAAGAATTATTCACATAATAATGAATGGTCAATATTTATCTAACTCTTTATTCCAGAAACATTAAGGGACAGAGGAATTTAACTTCCATTCTTAACCATTCTGAATATTATGTTAAGTTTCCCTTCACTGATGTGGGAAGAGCAGAATAAAAAGCCAAATAATCCCAAGAAAGAGGGGAAATGAAGTTCTTAGAAAGTGATTAGGGAAACTTCTATACACTTGCTATTTAGAATGTGAATCATACAAAGGAAAGACAGGTCTTACAGTTGTTTTCTACAACCTGTGTTGTACTTGAAAATATTTGGTAGAGTCGTTATTCTAAAAGGTGCTGTGAGATGCCAAAGAAAACTCTTTAAACACCCAATACTTAAAATAGTTAAATATGCAAGATTGAGAATGACTGCTTCCTTCCAGAGACAGAACTTCATTATTCAGGTCCTACAAGATACAAGTTAATTCATAGCAATAGTGGCATAATTCTGTTAACTATTAATTTCCAGGCTGACATCAATAACAAAATCCAGAGAAATCTTTTACAATGATCCAGTCATGCACCAGTAGATTGAATACCAATGACCAAACTGGTTACTCTAAAGTGTAAACATCCTTGAGCTAAGTTGGTCAAACAGTCTAAAGAATTAACTGACTGAGTTTTAAAGAACTTTAAGTTTCTCCTTATTTCTTCACATAAGCCTTCTTGCACATTTTGATCAGATTTGATTATGAACTGTATTGGGACTATTTTATCACAAAGTTTCTCTCTTGCTCTTTCTTCCTTCTTCCCATTCCTCTCTTTTTTTTCCTTCTTCTCTCTTTTTTCCTTTTCCTACCCTCCTCCCTTCTTTCTTCCCTCCCTCCCTTCCTTCCTTTCAGCACACTTCCAAGACATAAATGATAAAAGATCATTCATTAGGATATAGGATAAAACTAATCCACTGGCACTAAAACAAGTTTCATCTTAATACAGCTCTACTGGTTGGACCAAGTTGAAAGCAGTCTTAAGATTCATAAATAACCATTCAGTCTGATGGGTTGCCATGAGGTGACCACAAAGAGGGTGGATGAAAGAACTGTTCAAAGAAACACTGTGTCAGTATGGCATCTTTTGTGCTGCTGGCGCGCAGAGCACATGTACCAGCCCAAAATAAAACAGCCAAGTATAAAACACTCCAGAATAAGGAGAATTCTAAGGAATTAGTCTCTGGTTATAATTGTAACCAACAACCGTTCATTAAATTCCTATTCATTAAGGGTCAGTGATGAGGGGATATGAAGACTGCAGAGATGCACTTCCAGTTTCCTATAGTACAGCTGGATGAATAATGTATGAAGTCACTCTTAACATGAGACTAGTTAATATACAACAATTGAAATGTGAGCTAGACTGAACAGTCCTCCTGGAGTTGAACAAACCGGCCAAAGGTCACTCATTAAACGCCATCCTTCAGTAGACACAATAAAGACGTCAGGCGGAAGAAGCAGTTCGTGGCAAGTGTTTCTGGGGCACTGGTTTTTGCTGTAGGGTACCGGCATTAGCACTGTCCACAACAGGGTACTGTGTTAGGCTTATGGGGAAACGAAAGCTTCCTGTGGGTTTGGGGATAAATGCCTGGATATATTAGGTGTGTGTGTGTTTACATTTTCATCTCATCCTTTTCTGCCTTCCCTCATTTTAAAAGTTACCAAAAGTTGATGATTTCCCCTTTCTAGTCATTCCTGGGCAGCTTTGATTCCTCTGGTATGGAAATCAAGAGTGTGAGGTTGTTTGCTCAGCTCGCCCTGCTTCACACTGATGTCCTTTAGTGTGATTGTCTCCTGTTTCCCCCCGTGAGGCTTGCCTGCAATCGTTTCAAACCACCGTCACTTTCCTGTCAATGCTGCTGGACTCTGAAGCCTGGGCTGAGGACCAGGACAGTATCCATGGTGTCATATGGAACACAGGGATCCTGAACCAGAGCTGGGATGTGTGCACTCTCTCAAAAGCTAACACAGCTCCCCTTTCATAGAAACACTGGATACGTGTATGCTGAGGAACTTGGTTATCTCAACAGGTTAATCTGGTATGGGGACAGTCAGGAAGACCAGGACTGCGAGTGCCAGGGAAGCCAAAATGCCTTGAGATTCAGACCTAATACCTACCATCTTCCCACCTCTTACTCCTACAGCAATTGCTTAAGGAAATTGGAGTAGTTAGCAGAATGGAAACACTCCAAGTTCAAAAATTGAGAAAGAGATTGAGAATGTTAGAGTGGGCATTTTGGAAAATCTGATATTGCCCCTGAAGCAAAGAAATATCTGGGACAGTGCTGATCCCTCCAAGGTGCATGTATAGGTATTTGAAGTTGGTAATAAAAAGTCAGGGTGAGGGACGAATCGAGAGGTAATCCTATCCCAGTGACTTCTGAATAAACACTTCACCAGTAATTATATTATAATTACACTGAGCCCACATATTATTCATAATTTACCGAGCATTTTGTGCGTGTCTACAGGATTGCTAACAGACAGTAAACAGAGATTCGTGCTACTTGTAAATTGGATCAATGGTGACCCTGCACAGAGTCTAGTAATGTGGTTTACTTTCTCCTCCATTGTTCTTTTGGTCACATAGATCCTTAAGTTAAAAACATCCTTTTGGAGTATATCCAACCAACACTTGCCATTTCTCTCTTAAACCACCCTGACAGAGTTGACTACACAAGCACGTCCTTGACACCAAGACTGTGCTTGGTTATTGTGGATATTCAATAAATGCCAGTTTCATAAGGCCGACAAGCCAGAAACACACGTGCTCTGGGGGTTCGGAGAGCAAGCGGGTGCTCTAGGCGTTGAGAGAAGAGAGTTCATTTTAAACTGGATGATCAAGAAACCTTCCAGAAGGCAGTGAGGGTGTTGGATCTAATCCATGTAGGATGGATAGTATTTGGACATGCAAAGATGGAAAAAAATTGTTCCAGGTAGTGCTACTCCAGGAGCATAGGTGCAGAGTTGGAAATGTAAGTAAACAAAGTCAGGAAACTCATCAGCGAGTGACAGAATAATGGGGAATGAAGTGGAAAAGGTACAACCCGCAGCCCGCAGGCAACATGCGGCCCAGGATGGCTATGAATGTGGCCCAACACAAAATCGTAAATTTACTTTAAACCTTTTTTTTCCTCATCAGTTTTTGTTAGTGTTTGTGTGTTTAATACATGGCCCAAGACAACTTTTCTTCTTCCAGTGTGGCCCAGAGACACCAAAATGTTGGATACCCCTAGAAGCCTAAATGGAGGCTAAAGTATCTAGATTGGTGTGTGTGGGCAATGAGGAGTCAATGATGATTTCTAAGCAGATAAGGAACAAATAAATACCATGACAGAGGAAAATTTAATGGAGACAAAGTGTGCTGTGTCTTAGGGTAGGAAAATATATCACAACTTCCGGTAGCTTGAAATCAGTCTGATTTTCATATGCACACAATGTGGAAACATCCCATTGTTTTTGCCATATTTTCCTACATTCTGATTAAAAATGGACATAAAGGAGATGTATGTGTGTGCATGGATGTGCTCAAAATAAACGATCGTACATCTGAATTCTGTATCATGCATGCACAGGAGCACATCCATCTGCACACACCTCTACTCAGAAAAATTAAATGAAAACTAATATTTATTTAACAGAAGAGTCTACTATGTACCAGGTACTTCTCCAGAAGCTGGAGACATAGATGATACATTTATAATCTATCTGGGGAAAGACACACAACGGCAATAACAAGTGAAGAAAGCAAGCGTAGTCATGTCCATGACATAAAACAAAAACACTTAGCCGGTGAACAATAAAAAGGACTTCTTTGGAAGCAGTAAATCATCAGGGGCATTGTAGTAATTAGCTGTTCTAAATGTTAATTCCTAATCTGGAATTGACAGAGGAATGTTTTCCTGAGAGTCTTTTCAGTGGAAACAGCCCATAGGTGAGAAATTAGCAAGACCTAGAACTTTTACTTTTATTCCATCTTGGCTAATATCACAGATACACATACACGTTACATTCCACTAATTGTTTGCTGCAGGTTGACGCGTTAGAGTTTTTCTCACATGAACACTGGGAAGCAAACGAAAGGTAGAGTCAGAGTGATGGCTGCGACAGGCTGAGTGGAGGTTCGGCGATCTGAGCAAAGCTTTAGCGGAACGGATCACTGAAGTGGACATCTGTGATTCCCAAGGAATGGAAAGAAAGAGGGATGCATGCAGAAGAAATACTGAAACCTCTTTTCAGTAAAGTGTACTTTTGGCTTGAGAAAACCTAGAACAAGGTAGGGGAAAGGTAGGATTTGTGGACAGCAGGGATAAGAGTGGGGCAATAAACCCTACAAATCTAGGTACATCGAGATTGTAGGGAACCTGCTTTCACAAGAGTGCTCCTCCAGGGATTTGTGTTGTGAAAAACTATGCCTAGAGTCACCCAAACCAACAAAAGCTGGTGCAATCAGCGGGAGCAATGAGATGGGGTAATTCGAGGCAATCTTGAAATTAGTTGATTAAGGAAATTAGCAAACTCATTCTGCTTCTGGTTACTAAGAGAACAAAAGACAACACTTTAACTCTCCTTCATGCGTGAGAACCTAGGAAAAGATCCATCAAGAGGACACTTGTACAATTTTGTATTACCACCAACACCATACTCACTTTTTCAACTTTCTTTTATGTGTGCTGGCTCGTGGGGTTTTTTTTCCTCAGCAAAACAGTTTTGTTATGATTACTTTTATTACAGAGCTATCCAGGTCATGTCTTCAAAGATGAATGGGATTTGTGAGTCAGTTATTCTGTGGCACAATTTATATTGCCAAAATACAAAATGTACAAATCATGGAAGAGGCTCTCTATTGAATCAGTGCTACAGATTAAAGCATGAATATGACTGGAAGAAATATATTGTCAGTACATACTTACATGTGGCCAGTACTTTTTAAAAACACATAGGAAATGACCTTATTATAATATTGTCCAGATCAATGTTTTTTGCTGAGATTTTTTTTATAAACTGATTCCTTTTCACTGGGAGAGACTGGATATTTTCAAACATTTCTTAGGCTGTAGCTGATGTACAGCAATAGGTAATGCACGAGCAATCTGTATTGTTATAAAAATTCCTTATAGACAATTTATTACCCTTTAAATCTCACAACTTTTACTGCAAATATAAACACTGGACACATTTTGCCAATGAACATAAACCTTCTAACTTATTTTTTTATCATATACCACTTTTCTTTTTTTTATTTTATTTTTCGATTACACTTTGCATTCACTAGTACTCTGTTAGTTTCAGGTATACAGCATAGCATTCAAGCAATGGTGTACTTTACAAAGCGTTCCCCTGATATTTCCAGTACCCAGCTGGCACCATACACAGTTATTACAATATTACGGGCCATATTCCCTGCACTTTACTTTGCATCCCTGTGACTATTCTGTAACTACCAATCTGTACTTCTCAATCCCTTCACCTTTTCACCCAGCGCCCCAACTCCCTCCCCTCTGGCAACCATCAGTCTGTTCTCTGTGTCTATGAGTCTGTTTCAATTTTGCTTGTTCGTTTATTTTGTTCTTTAGGTTCCACATATAACATACCACTTACTTTTGAAGTCATAATTCATGTTATATTTTGAACTTAAAGTGCTTGAATATATTATTGCTGACATCTTGAATAAGCCTTTAGTCTGAGGCTTGAAGAGCACTATTCTAAACAAGAATCCTCGTGTTGGTGGTATTAGTATAATCGGTGAAGATTTTTTTCTTTCCTCTCCTTCTGTTTTGTTAGCACTAACAGTCGTCATAGCTGATCACCCTTCAGAAGAACAAATCTCTCAGGTGAGAAGACACCACAGTGAGATGAAAAAGACCAATAACAACAGAAATCTATGTAGAGTTCCTTTCACTTTATAATTCTCTGCTCAGATTGCACAGCATACATTCCAAGGTGTGTAATTCTAAGGGGAGCTGCTGGTGTTTTTCGGAGAGGAGATGTTGGGCAGCTGTACATTTTCGTTGACATACTCTTCAAGGAAGCTGCCATGAGTAATAACAGCCTAACTCAACAGAAGAAGAAAAGAAAGGAAGCAAAGAGAACAGAGGCTGGAAGAAAAGAAAAGAAACTCAGGGAGTAAGAAAGATGCTGGTTCAGCTGCCTGGAGCAAATAAAGCCAGGGGTTTCTGTGGCAGGAACTTACAGTGTCTTGGCAGCAACGCCATTTTTGCCCCCCAGCCCGCAGGTGCTGGGTCAGTAATCCGAGAACACATGGCTTGCTTAGAAACTATATTTCTCTTTTTCTTAAGAAATTTTAAGTCTCTGTCAGCTGAGTAGATTAAGAATGCTGGCGCTCGTGTATGTGGAGAGGTCCAGGCATGAATCCCACCTGACAAGCGTGGCTCAGCAAATTTTATGAAATAAGCAAACTCCATGTCATAGGATTATAGGAGCTAAAGCCAGGATAGATTATTTGATAGTCTTGATTTGGGGCAGATAATCAGTAATCATTTTAGAAAGAACACTGTGTATCTGCTCAGTATTTTCAGGAATGACACGTAAGAAATACCATATTTCATACTCACTGCTGAGCTTCCTTATGTAAACCTACCAATTTGATATCCCTAAAATCATGAAGCATAAATTTTGACCAGGCAGACCCTGGTTAATTTACCCTAGTTTAAAAGTCTCCTAACTGTCTATTGTGATTATAGGTGGGCAAGTGATATAGAGGCTTAGACTGAGCTCCATCTCTGGTAAAATTCCTTCATGGAACCGGAGTTCTGTGGACAGTTAATAGATGTCTCATAAATAGAGGTTAAGTGGTCAAGTTATTTTGGAAATAGTTGGGTCAGTCATTGACAAGCAAGGTTCTTTATTATGAGGGCTTCTCAGAACCCTTCACGGGCATCACTATGTTCTCAGAGGGGGATAGAAAATGGAGTATTTTTTAAAGTGAATTTTCATTTCATGGGGCATGAAGTTTCCCACCCAACAACAAGAGTAGAGCACCATTTCCAGTGGTTCCATGCTGGGTTGCTTGTTTCATACCTGTCCACAGAAACGGGTGACAAATTCACACATCTTGTGAAAACTCTAGAACAATGTTCTCTGATAGAATTCTCTGCCTGGTTGGAAATGTCCTGGTTTTTTCAATGTGATAGCCACCTGTAGTTATTGAACACTTGACTGTGGTCGGGTGGCTAAGGAACTGAATTTTGAACTGATTTACTTTGAATGAATTTAAGGAGTGACAGGTGGCTGTCGGCTACAGTATTGGCCAGCGCAGGTCTGGAAGACAATGCACGTCAGCTGGAGGGGTGTCCGCAGAACATGCATGTTTTTATGGGGTTCTGAGCCTGGCCGTGACCTACAGCATTCAGAAGTAGACTTTGGAGTTGAAAGGACATTAAAATTTTAACTTTTTAAAGGATAGGCTTATTTTTCTGGCCAATGTTGGCCTACGTTGCTTTTTTTTTTTTTTTTTTTTTAATGGCAGAGACCAGCCTGGGCATTTTGTCCCTGCCTGCTTTCTCCCCATATGTTCCAGACATTTTGATCCACAAATTAAAGGGAGTTATGTGGGCATTTAAGCTTTTCCACACAAATCCTGAGCCAGGGACAGCCAGCATCCCCGTCCTTTACGACAAAGGCCTCCGGCCGAACAAACATGGCTGCGTGGCTGCGTTCTCCACATACCTTGCCTGCGCATCCGCATCCAGTGCGGCTGTTGCCTCCCTGACTGCGGCACTCCTCTGTCCCCGAGGCTGCGTGCCTCTGGCCCTCCACCTTTTCCTGCTAGAGCCTGGGATCACACTGCTTCTGCCGGCTGGCACCAGATGAAACTGTTACTTGCAATCAGATGAAAGGAAAACTTGAACACTTCAGAGAACTTTTCCCAGTAAGAGGACAACACTTCTGTTCCATTTATAAGAAGAAAAGAGGGGAATAGGGGCGGTGTGACACTTTGGTTCCAAGACCTGTAAATGCGGAAGGTGTGACGAAGATGACTTTCAAGGAGAACATTTTTTCCCACCTCAGCTCAGGCTGTGGTCAAACCGCTGAGACGCTTCACAACTGTTCTTTCTCCTGTTGGCTGATCAGGTTCCAGGCCATTGCAAAAGATTTATTTACAATCACTAAAAGAGCCAGAAGAACCTCACCTTCATCTAGGAAATAATAGCTGTTTTGTGCTATTTCATTCAACAACAGTGATTCATTATGTAGCACTAGGCCTTCCCTGATACTTGTAACTGTCAGGCAGATTTCCTTTGGCTTGTTCTCACACAATGGACCCATTTTGTCAAATCAAACCTAGAGATGTATAATTATCTGCATGCATAGATATGAGTGTGCTGGCTTACACACACATAAGGATGCAAATGCACTTATTAACACGTGCCTCCCCCATGATATCGCTCTAAAATATTTCTTACAGGCGCTGGAGGAGAGCCCACCTGAGGATCCATCCCCTTGGCCCTCTACACCTGACTCACAGATGGACTTTAAAGGGAGTGATGGCGTCTAGGTGAAACATAGAGATACTCCTCTTCAGGGAGTAGAGGTGAATAGTATCACGCTATTGCCAGTAGTCACAGAGACATCTGGGTTTTCTAAATTTCTGCTATCCCAGTTAACCCAAGGAATTGTTCTGCCAACAACCCTCGCTGGGGAGGTATTCAGAAAAATACATAGAGGGTTGTCATGTTCAGTTGTGAGAATTTGTCCTGTGCTCTCTTCTCTGTATGTCCCTTTTTTAATCCTCTGGATCCACATATTAACCTGTGAAATGTGGGAAGGGGAAATATCAACCCTCCTCCATGTGTTCAGGGTTCTGTAGGTTTCTCTCAACTAATTACAGCGCTAAGGACTTGTCATTTTTAGTCAAGCTTTATTTTATAATACATTTCATTTAACCTACAAATATTAGAGTAGACCACATCTTGATTCCTCAACTTTTTTGAGCTAAAATAGGAAATATTGTATAAAATAACAATGTAAGGTACTAATTTCCTGACCATGATCTGTCAAGAAATTTGCTTCAAAGTTCAAGATAAAAAAAATAATTTTTATAGCAAAGCAAGTAATCTGATTTTAAGCAAAAGCATATCAGAAAATTCCAAATCTTGTTTAAACCACTTGCCTAATACTAATCTGATTCAAACGTTATATGGCCCTCAAGGCTAACAACCAAATTTCTAATGACTTATATTCTCAGTGGTGCTTAAAAGCTCTTAAAACCATTCAGCAAATGGTAATATAACTGGTAAAGATATTTTGTGGTCTGAATGATATTACATTACTAGTTGAAAATAGTGATTTTTAAAAAGTTTTTAGTCATTTATTTTTAGAGAGAGAGAAAGGGAGAGAGAAAGAGAGGGAGAGAAACATCAATGTGTGGTTGCCTCTCATGTGCCCCCTACTGGGGACCTGGCTGGTAACCCAGGCATGTGCCCTGACTGGGAATCTAACCAGCAACCCTTTAGTTTGCAGGCCTGCACTCAACCCACTGAGCCACACCAGCCAGAGATAAAAATAGTGATTTTTAAAAAAAATAATTATCTAAATGAGGTCAAATATAAATTAAAAGTCAGAGCCACTACAAATGTAACAATTAAGACCTGTGAACCACGTAATTTCTTTAATGAACTTGAAACTAAATATTAGTCTAGACTTATGTTTTCCAACAATTAGCTTTAACTGTAAAAATAATTTTCCTCTATTTTATTCCTACTTCAATGTCACTAATGGCTAAGCTACTATCAATTCAAGATATTGCTTTTTTGGTATTTATGCACTGAATATTCTTTAAGCCAATGAACTAGAGCAGATGCAGCTGCCCAGAAGCATATATCTTTAAAAAATACCTCAAGATTTGGCTAAATCAGCAACTCAGTGAGTCAGGAGTGTACCACACAGCCAGAATAATGAATGCAATCACTTGTTGCATCAATAACAGAAGGAACATGCATGAAATTCCCTGCATGGAGCAGGGCAGGCCTGGTGGAGCTTATTTCTGGGTGGCACATTTTCAGAAGAATGCTGACAAATCAAATCCACTCAAAGGGAGTATCTGGAATAATGAGTGACATGAAGATGACACATGCAAATTTGGGTTTAATAACACAGAGAAGAAATGATTCAGAGTTGGGGATTTGTGTTTGTCTGGGACAAGGTCTCCCAATGTTTTAAAGGTTTGCATAGAGAAAAATGTTCTTACAGAGGGTGGACCTAGTGTCCAAGATGATAAGCTCCAAGAAGTCAAATTTCCTTGGGTCACAAGCACTTTCTACCACCATATGGAACAAGGTGAAATAAGTTGCCATTTTCCTGGGGGAATTCTAGGGGAAACTATGTGAGCACTTCCGAACTGCAATACTGCCATTTGGTAAAAGGACATGAGCCCTTACACTGGACAAGCAAGTGGTTTGGCCGTCTGGAGAGTCTCTTCTTGCCTTGGACTCTGAAATATCTGCTGAGCACTTTGTATACTACCTCCCTCAACTTCTTTAGAAACTATTTTAGCCAACTGGTTCCACAGAGGTGAGAAAACAAGTTTGTAAGTGATCCCTGTGACTGACACTGAGAACTCATAGTATGCTGAGACCTCTGGAAGTTCGGTGACAAATATCAAAGGCATGTGATCACTGCTTAAGCAAACAGAGATTATGCAGAAGAAAATGCATTTCATTTATTCCAAAGTTCATGGTACAGAGAAACACGTAACTGGGAAGAAGGAGGAGAGGCGCTGGGAAGCTCTGCCTTCATCACTCTCCTTTCAGGTGAGCGGCAAGGCATGATCAATGTTCTGGGAATTTACAGGTAGTTTAAAAAAATGTGTGTCAATTTGCAAGGAGCAGGGTAGGCTATGCTGGCTGTGGTTCCGCAATGGGTTTCAGTGTGCTGGGTCGGAAGCAGCCCGGAGAAGGGAGTTGCCATGTTACAGCAGACTTGGAGGCTGTATCGGCCCCATATTGTTCCCTCCTTTCGTCACCATTCATGCCTGCTGCAGCAGGAATACCAGAAACAGCTTCCTGTCTGAGTCAGGTCTCTGCTGGGTTCACGGTTATTCTATTTCAGGAGCTACAAGTCCTCACCCATTTTCTTGACTGGGCACCTGGCTTTCATTCACTGTATAGCCCATTCACTTTTTAAAATGGCTTAATTGAGGTATCACTCACATACAAGAGGCTGCACATATTTAAAATATATAATTTAACCTGATTTTGTCGCCATACCTCTCTTTGACTCTGGGGCCTGTTTTCTTCATTTTCTGCTCTCGTTCAGCCTTGGGATCTTGTGTTTTCCCAGATTTGGGCAGCTTAACTTTTTTTTCCCAAGATGCTTTCTATTGGGGTGACATTGGTTAATAAAATTATATGTTTCTGGTGTACAATTCTATAACACATCATCTGTATATTGTATTGTGTGTTCACCAACCCCCCAAGTCCAGTCTCCTTCCATCACCACTGATTTCTCCTTTCCCTTCTTCCACCTCCTTCCCTACCTAGGCAGTTTAACTTTTAACTTTGACTTCCTTGATTTATTTCTCCCCAGTAGCAGTCTTAACTAACCTTAGTTCTTGTCATCTTGTGCTGCATCCTTGTTTCTCTAATCCACTGCTATTGTAGGCCTTGTAGCTCTTTCTAGAAATGATCAGGTGTTGTAAGTTTTACTTTACAGGTTTTAAACAAACAGCATCTCAACCAAAATGCACTGTCATCCCTTAGTACATGAAAGAGTTAAGGCTCATATCTAACCACGACTTACAATAAAGATGTGCATTTGGATTTCAGGAAAATGTGCCCTTATTCATTCAATAAGCATTTCGTGAATGGACAATGTTTTAAATGCTATGTTATTTACTAAGAATAGGATAAGGAGAGATCCCTGCTCTTAGGAAACATCTCATATTGTTAAGCTCATTATAGCATACAAGTGCTTCATTTTTCTCAGTCTGATTTACTAAGATTCTTATGATATTATATTGCTTTCCCTCTGCTTGCACTATACTACCCTCATCATTCCTTTTCCCTTCATACGATCTAAAACTTCTGTCACCCCTTCTCATGTTTTGAAGAATGCTTCACCTCTGACCTTCCCAGTAACTCCTGAAAATTCATTCAAGGTTAAGAAAAGCATCTTTAAGTGCATTTTAAATAGTGGGGTGTATGGGTGGTAAATCACACACAAAAAGCATTTGACAAAGCAATTTATCACTTAATTTTTAAAGACATATATTTCAAGTGAATTTAATTTGCATACATTCTGACTCATTTCCATGCCATTATCATAAGCTCTTTTTAAAGAGTTGCACATTTTTACCTTTTCAAAGGACACATTTGTGTCATCTATGAGTTCCTAACCTTTGCTTTCTGGAATTTGACTATCAGAAATTCTACCTTTGTCTAATCTCAATGGCTCTTGGTGAGATGGAACATTTAACCATCTTCTGAAACTGTAGGGAAGGGGAAAAAGTCAAATCTAGTCAGGCTTCTTATTCATGTGAAAAGTCACACTATTGCCTTTGACCTTTGGTCCTAGGGTTTTCATTGAAATTCTTTCATCATTTCAGCATTGTCTCTGAGCACTTTATCAAATTGTGAAAATAGGAGCTAGCTGAGATGCCTGGTCAGTCTGGATACAACAAATGGGTTGCCTAGTGGCGCCTTGGGGGTACTCCTCCCATATCATTTTATAACATATCCACTGACTCATCCCACCAGCATCTTACTCATGAACACTATTGCTGACTTGGGTTTAGAAAGTGGTGTGTTAAAACTCATACCCTATTGCACTTGACAGAACAATATCTATATTAAATATTTAAGTTATGCTTAAATCCAAGAGGGCATTTTAAAACAACTGACCTGAGATTTTTAAGGAAGGATGTCATATTGCATTGATGTTTGTATCTCCAGAGCAACTGATTACCCAGAGTTATCACAGTACCTGGCACAGAAAAGGTATGTAGTTATTTTTATCCAAGTCAGCAGACAAATGCCAGTGTGTGTTGACTTCATTGAATGTCTACTGTGTGTTAGGTATTGTGTTAAGCTCTGAACAGGGACTTTCTTGTCTAATACTTCCCGAACCTTCATGATACAATTATGATCTTCAGTTTGACAATGAGAAGACTGAAGTGTAGGGAACGCAGCTTCACAGCTGTGTGTGCCTTTGAACAAGGACACACGGCTATGCAGTGGTCGAGCCAGGACTCAGTTGTAGGTAGTCTGATACCAGAGACTGAGATCAAATTTGCTCTCATGGTCTCAGAACCATAGAATAACATGTATATTAAAATATGTGTATTCTAATAAAATAATATATACATATGATATATTAGAATAGTGCACATTCACATGTTTAAAGTTGGGCTCTAGGAACAACAGTGACCAAGCATCAGGAGCTTGTGATTTCCATTTCTTCTGTCTTTTTAAGAGCAAAATGTCCTTCAGTAAATCACCTTACCGCTTCATGCCTCGGTCTTCATCAGAAAACTAAGTATTGAACTGGAAAGAGAAACCCTTTGGTCTGTAACGTTCCATGATTTGCCACTTCCCTAAAAGAGTGCACAGCCAAAGGTGTTTGCAGGCAGGCAGGCCCCTGGGTTGGGTGCTGAGCCATGACTGAGGGCAGAACACAGAGCTGGTATCTGTTCTTCCTGTTGGTCTTAATGCTGGGTATGGCTTGTCAGCTGCTGCTTATTTTCCCTGCTCAATCTTTTCTTATCAGAGGCAGAAGGCATAAAGGATGCCATCTGGGATTGCTTGTTTAGATACAGCATGGTGTTAACAAGTTTTTCTCTCTTCTTACTCTTTCTTGTTTATTGCTGGTTGCAAGGAACAAGGATACACATGTCCAAACGCAGCCATTGCCCAGGCTCTGTTCTTCATCATGAACTTGGAGGCCAAAGGCAAGTGGGAGGCACAAGCTGTGAGCAAACTAGAGTGGAGGCAAGTAGTATCAGGGCCAGGCGTGGGCACCGTATTCTGCAGCACCTGGAGGAGCTCTGCGATCAAGTTATTTGAACTGTGGGGAAAGTGTTTGAGATTTTGTCAACTCCTTCTCTGGGAGTGACAACGAGTGATTGTATACTTGTTGGAATCTAGAGACTGGTAAAAACACAGCACTTTTAACCATGTTAAGAAATTGTGTGTTTGAAACAGAGCACAGTGTTAAGAGCTTGGGCTTTAGAGTCACACGGGACTTGAAGCCAAGTTCCTTCACTTGTTCGCTAGGAGTGGATGCTGTGACCGCCCCACCAAGCGTCCCTTTACCTAGCCTTTGCACTTAACTTCACCTGCTATGAGTATTGGCTGCTAACTAAGGTCACAGCTGTCCCGCACTTCAGAGAATTACCCATGGAAAACTGCAAAGATCTTTCCAGAAACTAAAGACTGACTGTGAGTCAGGGACAAAAGACCTCCCTCCCCTTGCTTCAAGTGGGGAGCAAATTTATGGTGTACTTTATGCTTCAGTCTCCCTGTGGGATCAGAGTAAGGTGGCTTTAGCTGAGGCTCCAGTCTTCCCCAAATAAGTGACTACTTCTGGCTCTGCTCCCAGGGAAACTGACCTGAGCTGTTTGATGAATTTGGGAAGTGCAGTAGTTCCCCCTTATCTGCAGGGGATATGTTTAAAGATCCCCAGTGGATGCCTGAAACCATGGATTGTTATATACCCTAAAAATACTGTGCTTTTTCTTATACACACATCCAGTTTTCACTTAAATGAAGCACTTTATGGCAGCATCACTGCTTCGGCACTTTGGGATCATTATTGACCACAATAAGAGTTTCTTGAACATAAGCACTGTGATACTGCAACAGCGATCTGATAACCCAGATGGCTACTGAGTGACTAATGGGTGGGGACAGGAGACAGCACGAATACACTGGACAAAGGGATGATTCATGTCCCAAGTGGGATGAAGCAGGACGGCTTGAGATTTCATCATGCTATTCGGAGCAGTGCACGATTTGAAACTTATAAATTGTTTATTTCTAGACTTTTTTATTTATTATTTTGGGGCCGCAGTTGACCTCAGGTAACTGAAACTGCAGATAAGCTAAAATGATTATAACTTAGCCTCTTTCTGTTTCTGGTCTCCCATCTGTTAAAATGAGATTGACCCTATGGCTCATTTTACCCTTTTATTATAGCTACCATGTGTTCACACAGTGCTTAGCACAATACCTGGCACATAGCATATCTATATAACCAGCTACCTTATTTGCTGTATTATCTACGGATTGGAGATTCTGCTGAAGGATGCCTCCTCCCACGCTGGAAACACCAAAAAGAAGTTTACCTCCCCTGCTACGGAATGAGAGCAGTTATTATTCCTTAACCATCTTGGTTCCAAATCATATTAATAAACAGAACAAAGGAATAATATCAATCACAGTAAAGATCTTGAGCTCCCAGCACCCAGCTCCATGCCACAAAGTGACGCTTGTGTGGGCTGTGTGTTGCTCTGTGTGCATACTTGCTGCTGGCAGTCAGTGTCTGTGCAATGGAAAACACTGCTCTCCTCAGACAGAAAATATAGATATATACATAATAAGTCTCCATACTGCTGGTGTCTAAATTAAGAAATGTTACAGCCAATTCATGGAAGCCAGCAGGCAAAACCCACAGCAGGGCTGGCTGTGAAAAGAACAGACTTCCCAGACACAGGGCCTCTAGCGGTGCCTCCCGCGTCGTGCTCGCGGGTCTTTTCCAAATCGAACATTGGAAGCTGCGTGGCACCTTGGAGCAGGTGTTCATTTGTCAATAGAACACAACTTATTGAGTGAGGGTCAAGGGAATGAAGAGTTGACGGAGCAATTGGGAAGTCACAAACTCAAAACCAGCATGGAGTGCCGCGATCAAGAGACTGCAAAACCTCCTCTGCCTTTTGTGGTGTTGACAAATCCCACCTATGGTTCACTAGCCACTGTTGATATTGCACCTGAGAGCTTACCTTCTGGGCAATAAATGTATCCATTGACTTGCTTATCCAATGAAAGTACTCCCCACAATACTCTAGACACTATGCAGGGTTCTCAGGATAGAAGCACAAGAAAGACACCATCCCTTGGGTTGTTGATGTTGAAAAACAGAACTTGTAATTCCCGACTTGCTACTATCATCCAAAGATGCATTTCCATCCCTCAGGAAACTTTGTGGACCTCTAAAAATGTTGTGTGTGCAGCGGGACTATGGTACTTTCCTACGGGCAAGGGGGCTGCTGTATTGACTGACCTCCTAGCGTCGTGCTTGGCACACAGTCAGTCTCAACTGACCCATGACTTGAGTTTATCGTCTAATCTACTTACAATTCCTGGAGAAATTCACATATGTATGCACTGTAGTTCAGCTAAAATAAATCGATTTTGCTTGTTTGCTCTTTAATCTTCAGCACAGTCAGTACTGCAATGCTGACTTTGAAGAGAGTCTGCCTTCGTTTCTTAGGGCTGACTTAATAATTCACCACAAACTGGGTGCCTTGAAGCAAGACAAATGGATTCTCTCACAGTTCTGGTGGCCAGAAGTCTCAAATCCAGGCGTAGGCAGGGTCACTTCCTTCTGTTCCTTCTGGAGGCCCTGAGAAGCATCCGTTTCTACCTTTCTCCTAGCTTCGGATAGGCATTCCTTGGCCTATAGTTGCCTAAGTCTAATTTCTGCTTCAGTCTTTCTATGGCCTTCCCCTCTGCGTGTCTTCTGCCCTTTTCCTCTCTCAAAGCGACACTTGTCATTAGATATAGGGCCCATCCTAGCCCAGGATGATCACTTCTCAATTTCTTTCACAGTTACATCTGCAAAGGTCATGTTCACGGGTGGTAAATGGAGGTATCTTTTGAGGGACCACCATTCAACCCAGTGCAAGGTCCAAAAATTTCCAAGGGAACTACTGTGAGTGGCAGTTGCTTAGGAAACCAAACGCAGAATATCCAGAACTAGGCAAGGGGCTTCTGTAGAGTCAAATGGGACTCGGAACTAATGAGTCACACAAACCATACAAATGAGTGCTGACATCCAGCCGATTGATGCTGCCCTTCTAATGTGGGCTACAACGAATACAGTTTTTGAGCCAAATCATTCAGCTCTCATCTCATTTTTGTTTCTTCTCTTGGCTTTCTTATTTCAGTGGCAAGATGGTTGGCATTTGAGTTGATGTCACCTGAGGCTTTCTTTTACTCTTTGCAGAAGAGGAATTCCTAATTCTACTGCCTGTGCTCCTGATATTCTGATATTATCTTTTCGATATTCTGATCACATCTTCCTTTTCATATCTTTTTTCCTGTTGAAGCTATTCACAACTTTTTAGGGTTAAGCAGAGCATGAGGCCTCCCTCCTTACCTCTAACCTCTAACTTGTCCTCTCTTAATCTGTTTGTTTTAAACATGCACCAGAATGCCTATTAAGATGCTAGTTCCTTCTTATGTGGAAACAGAATTTCAAAAGAGAGTCCCTGTGAGAAAGAAAATATGCACTTCTCTTCTCCGTCTCTGTGCATTCGCCCCTTATCAAAAATATGTACTCCACAATAAAAAAATAATGCGTCTGAGAAATCCCATTTAGTTTCTTTTGAGGATCCGGTGTGAGTAAGCATATGTGTGAATTGGATCTCAGAGGAAAAGAACTCTTCTTTAATGAAACCTCTCTGCTTATTTTTCCAGCAGCCCTGACAGGCAAAACAAAAAGCCAAATAGCAAAGCCGAGCCTTAGCCCTGGTTTGGGCTTTTGAGGCTGAGCTTTTCTTCCCTTTGCTGATCAGCTTGACATGTTTTCGTGGCAGTTAAAACAACCAGGAAAAAAAAAAAAAAAGTCATTAGGGAAATTCTGGAGACTGCGTTTATTTATTTATTTTTTTCCCAGAGGATAGCTGTCGCCACTTGCTCAAGGTTTTATCACCTTAGAACCTCTGCCAGCATCGGACACACCCAGGTCTGAGCCCATGGGCTGTGCTCTCCTTTGCTCAGGTTTGCTTGAGCAAACTTGATCATTCTAGTGATCTTAACCATAAGCTTCTTTCTCACTCACTACTTCAGGTCTGGTGGATAAAAGCCACAAACTGGATTTTCTTCTCTGTCTAAGCAGACACACCATTGCCTCATCTCAGAGACACCGTTTTTACACGGGACGTTAAGGGGAAAGAACCTCGGTCTCTGTTTTAAAAATATTGATTTAACCAAATCTTCTTGTTACTCTCTTTCCAAGCCCATCTTTGTTATGAGCCAGCATGCCATTTGCATTGTATGTCCTATTTGTCCATAAATTTCTGTCTTTGAACAGAGCAATATACCCTAGCAAGTGCTTTGCAAAGTAAGATTGTGATTGCTTGTTTAAGATCTATTTTTAGCTAAGTATCGATTTTTTTCCCTTCAAAAACTGTCTACAACCAAGGAGAATGGCATAATAGAGTATTTCATAAATAAATTCCCCCCACCTTGGGTTATTTTCTTGACAATGTGGATTCAGAGTTGCTCCTGAGATGATCAATTCCATGTGTATTCAGATAAAAAACCCTCCTGTTAGACAGATATCACAGGAAAAAGCCAAAAGAAAAAAAAACCCCAAATCACACACTAAGTGATTCTGTTTCTTTACATCAACGTGGCTGATCGCAAACAAAAATCTGGAAGGCCAATTAGTACACATTTCCTCAGGGCACCTGGGAGTTAGTAAGAGGAGAGACCTTTCTTTTCTGGTTTTCCCTAATCCTTCGGCTGCTTGTTTTCATTAGCTAGGAAGGCCATTAAACATTATGTAGCCCAAGCAGATTTCAGACTCAGAGATGGGCTTCCTTTGGCCCATCAAGAAAACTCTTTCAGAAATATGTTTTGAGCCCTTTGCCACACTCTGGGCATCATAAACTCCTGCTGCTTTCCCTCTCTTCCCTCCCCCTAACTAATCTCTTCCCTTTTCGCCCTCTCTCTTACAGCGAGTTCCCTGTTTTTAGCTGAGTCACAGCAGCTGGCTGGCACCTTCAGGGTCATACTGTACGTAACACAGAATCCTCTCTGTTGGCTACCATGGTGCTTCAAAAGAGGGGCTGTGGCAGCTGCTGCAAAGCATCCTGGGTACTCCAGCCAGCCCCTCTTTGAAGCCCAGAAGCAAGCTGCTGGCAGGAGCCTGGGGCAGCTCAGGGATCCAAAGTTCCTGGCTAACATGGCTGCACTGAACCCGTGGGCTCCTGCTGCTGCTCAGAAGCAAGCCCTGAAGGAACTCCCAACAAAATCCAGACGGACAGAAGCAGAGTCATATGGCCTCTCAAAGCCAATGGCTGCCAGGAAATAGTCTTAAAACTGCCAGAGCTTTGGCAGAGGGCCTTGAGTTGTGCCAGCGGGTACACAGTGGGGCTGGGTGGTGGACACATTCTCCTTTGCCCGTCAGCTGGGCCAGTGCCTGGGCACAGACCAGCACATATGGAAGCGTGAGCTGCACTTTCCCTCCTGAAAGTAAATGCTGGCCTGCTAAAGTAAAAATAGACCCTCGCCAGGTGGAACAATACAGATTTTCCTGGTTAAAAAAAAAAACCCCAAAACCAAACAACAATCTTCTGGCTTTCTGATCCTTAAAACCAGACTGCTCCTTGCTCCCAAAAAACTGTCTGGAGGCTGAACATTTTGCAAACTGTAGACCCTACAGCCCTCAGGTTGATTGGATTTTTCTTCCTTCCCATTCCTCCCCACGATATTGATCCCCATCCGATTCTTTTCTAGGAAACAGCTTTCTTTTACAAATAATTTATGAACCAAATATGCTAATGATGATCAAAAGGATGATACTAAGTCAACAGTGTTCTTTCTGCACTTGATGGGACAAAATTCTTAAAAGTGTGTGTGTTTTGTTTTGGCTTGTTCCCCTCCCCCACACTCTCTAGCCACAAAGTAAACATAAATGAAGAAATAATTGAACCTAAATGGCAAATTTGAAATCACTAAGAAGCCCTGTGCCACATTCAAGTCTCGGCTTGTAAGGAAAATCAGCACGATTTGGTCTTTGCCACTCTACCTGCCATACACACCCTAAATACTAGCGGAATTTCAAAAGATCAAATGATAGGAGGGCCGCAGTGGCATTTTGGAGCTCTATGAAGACATTAATACAAACTCATAAAACCAGATTATTTGCTATAACCATGGTATATACAAACACAAATTAAAGCAAACCCTGGAAAACACAGAAACAAAGTGTCTCATTTCAAAGTATTTACATTTTTCAATTAAAAGGCTCAGTGAAATACAAAAGATAGGATACTTCACCCCAAAAGCCAAACTTTTAATTAGGGTGATTTCTTCAGCTGTCAATGCCAAAGAAATCCAAAGCAACACAAAAGTATCACGGACAAGACAAAGAATAACAAAGGAAAAAATGACATTTGAAGTGAACCCCTGAGGAGTTGTTAGTAATTGCTTTTCTGAGGAGTTAACACCTATACTATGTGACAGAACAGGTTCATCATGAATTCAATGTGTTAAAATGTTTTTATTCCTGGTGAAGCCATTTTTAATAAACAAAATAAATTATAATTGATTTTCTAGAAGTCAGACAATTAATCAGTACAACAGGTATAAATATTTTACAGAATGTGATTGGCCTGTACTTATTTTAAAATTCTGAAGTATACTTCATTCCTTATAATAAAATCTATATTCTTTTAATCTTAAGGAAACTGCTTGTTTAAAAGCAGAATGGAAATGTGAAAAAAATACAATTGTCCTACACAGAATGGCACTTGTTGAGAAACAAAATGGAAAACTATGTACAGAAGAATAAATGTGTGTTCTATCAATAACTGTTATGATACACAAATTTAGAAAGATGAACTAGAAAAACAGTAGTCATTGATGAAGAGAAACAAAGAATGAACTGCTTCACTATGATGCAATGAATTGCTTAAAATGAGATTATGGTGCAGGTGAGAAATTTAAAGTATTAGTCCAGAAAGGTCAGAAGAGTAGAGCTCCTCAGGAACTAGTGGAGTGTTAGGCACATAGTAGTTACTCAATTAAAGCTCTATTGTTTAAATACAGGCTGCTTTAGACATTTGCAGAGCCTGGGACAAGACTATAAATGGTGGTCCACTTGCCATGGATATAACCATTTAAAAGTTTTAAGTTTAGAAATGGTTAAAACAAAATACGCTCTGTTCACATTCCTTGACAAATACACTTCTCAACATACAGGTTTGAATGTAAAATCTTGAAAGCCTTGGAGATCCACAGCCCAACATGAACAGTTGGCCCCAACCAAGGCCCTTGGCTCACCGGCTTTCTTCTCATCCACTCTCCTCACCCTAGGCTTCCTCTCATACCCTGATAGCCCCTGTTCTTTCTATGCCTGTAGAACACTTGGTACATCCAACATCTGAACAGCCCACAGCAAAAAGCAGTCCATGGCTAACCCATTGGCCCTGGGGTATTGATACCAAGTCATGGTCCACCCTTAGAAAAGTAGACCCAGGGAGGAAGCTCACTCACTGATCATCTGGGGCAGGGAGTTCTGAGATGGTGAGTACCCACAGTGTGGTGTAGAAGCAGGAGCAAGGACTTCAGGAGGGCGTGTCTTCTTTGCTCTGCACTGGGGTAAGAGGTACAACTGGACATGGGATCCTGGGCAGAAGTCTCTCTTACCCAGGTCCTAAGGGCAGTATTCAAATCACCTTAAGAATCTACAAACTTCCAGTTATAAAATAAGGAAAGCATGGGAGTGCAAAATAAAATCATCTAATCTAACAACGATATATGATGAGTATATGAAATGTAGTATACATGAAACATGGCCTGAAGTGGGATGAATTCTAATATTCTGATTCAACTATTTTCAGCAACTGTTTTACTGGTAAGAAGACTAGCAATGCACTTGATCTTGGATATCAATCTTGTATCTTGCAAAGTAGCTAAACTTACTAGTTTCAGCAGCTGTGTGTGTGTGTGTGTGTGTGTGTGTTATATTCCTTAGGATTTTCTACATAGATTGTGTCCTCTTAGAATAAAGACCATTTTACTTTTTTCTACATGTCTAATGTTGCTGGCTAATATTTCTGATACGATGTTGTGCAGAAGTGAGACTGGATATCCTCTGGCGTTCCTGAACTTTGGGGAAAGCGTTTAGTCTTCCACAATTCAGTATGATGTTAGCTGTTGAACTTCTGATGACAATTGTTCTCAGGCTGAGGAATTCCCTTTTACTCCTAGTTTGCCTACAATGTTTATTATGGATGGGAACTAAATTTTATCAGATTTTTTTCTGTATTTACTGAAATAATCATGTTACTTTTTCTCTTTTTAGTCTGTTAATATGGCATAATATGAATTTTTGAATGTTAAACCAACTTTGCCTTCTTGAGGGGAAAAATAACCACTGATATATTATTCTTACTATTTTTGCATCTATGTTCATGAGGAATATTGGTCTGTGGTTTTCTTTTCCTTTAATTTGGTTTTCATAGCATAATACTGATTCCCAGAATGCATTTGGAAATATTCCCTATTCCTTATTCTTCAAAGCTGGCAAGAATTTATGTAGAACTGGCATTATTTATTCCTTAAATAGTTGGTAGATTTTATCTAGCAAGCCATCTGGACCAGGAGTTTTCTTGGTGAAAAGGTTTTGGACAAGAAATTCCATTTATTTAGTGTTTATAGATTGGGTCTTTTGAGCACTTTGTTCGTTTCATTTAAGATGTCTAATTTATTGGCATAAAACTTTCATTATATTCTTTTACTATCTTTTTTATATCTCTAACAGTTATAATAATGTCTCATTCCTAATGTTGGTAATTGTATATGCTCTTGTTTTTATTTTATTAGTCTGGCCGGAAGCTTATCCATTTTATTAATCTTCCCAAAGAATAGCTTTTGGTTTCAACGATTTTAAAAATCATTTTGTGTTTTCTGTTTCTTTGTTTTCTGGCCTTACTTTCTTTTGCTTTAGTGCTTACTTTCCCATTTCTGTTTAGTTTAATTTTTTCTTATTTACTTATTTACATAGTTTTGTAAGATAGAATTTTAGGTCATTGATAAGAAACATTTTTTCTTTTCTATTATAGATATTTAGTGCTGTAAATTTCTCCTCAAGGACAACATTCTGTGATTTTTAGTGTCATATTTTCTTTTTCATTTTACTAAGTCCAAAATGCTTTCTCATTTCCTCTTTGATTTTTTCTTTGATCCATGGGTCATGCTTTCTTTTATAAATGTACTTCTGGTACTGTATCTAAAAAGTTTTATGTTTTAGTTTATATTTGTGATACATTTTAGTTAATATTTCTATAGTATATAAAACATATGTTCAAGTTATTTTTCCTAAAAATGGACACCCAGTGATTCCAGAACTATGTTTTAAACTTTTTTGTTGATGTTCTAACACAGTTGTCTCCGTTTTCTCACCTCCACTTCCCCCTGCCCTACCCGCACCCACCTCCCACCCTCAATCCCATACCCCCTTGGCTCATACATTTTTAAAAAGACTATCCTTTTTACACTATAATTGCCTTTGAACTTTTGTAAATTTTCATTTGGAGTATATTGTTTTGGTCTATTTCTGGGCCCTCTGTTCTGTTCCAGTACCTTATCATTTCACCTGTATCACACTGTCTTGTCATAGATTTAGAGTAAGTCTTGTAATCAAAGAGTGTAAGTTCTTCAAATGTTCCTTTCTTTTCAGAATTTCTAGGGCTATTGTAGTTCCTTATCTTTTAATATAAATTTTTAATCATATTATCAATAAAATTTTTTTAAATAAAACTCTTCTGGGATTTTCATTGGGATGGTGTTAGAAAGAATAAATCAAGTTGGCAACTCAATAGTATTGAGTCTTCTGCTCCACAAAACAGATAGCTCTTTCCACTTATTCGGATCTTTAGAACATTTCTTTCATCATTTTTTATTTTTCTTGTAGTTTACAAACATAGAGACTCTGAATATATTCCTTTAAATTTATATGTAAGTGCTTCATTATCTTTTCATGATGTAACTGATGTTCCTGGTTCCGTATGATCTTTCATTACAGCTCAGCCTGGTCCCCTCTGCTGGTTCTTTCCCGGCTCTCAGGAGTTTCTTGGGATTTCTGTAGACTTTTAAGTTAGCTCTCTGTATTCTTTGATACTGTGCCCTCTCCAGTTTCCTCCCTCCATCTCTGGGCCTCAGAGATCCTGCAAGCTCCTGGCCTGGACTGTAGCAGCAAAAGCTCCGGGCAGTGCTCTGGGGAGCTCAGAACAGGCCTAGTTTTTTTCTCTGCCTGTAGTGATTCCTGCAGTGTGTTGCCTGTCAACCAAAGTCTGAAAAATCACTGTTTGATATGTTTTCATTCCTTTTATCATTGTTTAAGGCATGAGGTAAATCCAGTCCCTATTACTCCATTGTGGCTGGAAAGAGAATTTTCCACTATAGTTTTCGACTTGAATTATATGTAATATAATTGTATCATATAACCTTTCCCTTCTGCCTTTTCTTCGGGCACATTGAACGTCATTCAATCTTTTCAATATACTAAGGTAACTCCCAAAGGGCCCTCGTACATAGTCTTCTCTTTTCTCAAAATGCTTTTCCTCCTATTCTCTGCCAATTCCTACTGATCCTTCAGATTAAAATATAGTTATCATTTTTAAGTGGTTCCAACTTCCCTAAATTCTCAAATCATCTGTTATATAATCAGGTAACACGTCTTTATCACATTTACCTCATTTCTAATTTTACATTTATTTGTATAACTACTTGATGCATATCTGTTTCCTCCTCCAAATTGTAATGCATGTTGGAACTAAGTCTGTCTTTGCCTAGTGTTCGGCTTGTCAGGCATTATTCAGTAAAGTGCCCAATGCCCGGTGGGTGCACATCCAATATTTGTGTGAACAAATTGAGAATACTTGTGTATTTGTCTTTTGTGCAAAGTTTCATTACTTCTTATATATAATGCACCAATAATTATAGCCTCTCTCCCATCAAATTAAAATTTTATATATCTCACCAAAAGCAAAATTAACAAAAAGTGCAACTGTTCTTTCAAATTGAAACAACATTCACTCTTTGGAGACAACTAATTTAAATCTTATTGTTAAATAAACTATTGATAGGAGAATTCTGCAACCAATTAGTGCTCTTAAGCTGCCATTTGTTAATCACAGATGCAGTAAAACACAACTTGGCACAATCCGGCAAACAGAAACTGACTCATGAGGGATATCAGATATTCTTGCTTCCATTTTGTTTTCCTCTCTCCGGTTTGTTTGAAAACTCATAAAAACCATATGATGGGTTTTTGAATAAAACAAGCGGTACTTCCATGCTGACTTTTTGCCCCCTAAAGTTTGAGTTTTTATCTCAGAGTTGTAATCTGGGAATCACAATCAAACACCCCAGGAAATATTCTTGCATCTCATATATGAGGCAGATGAGGAATCTGATGGCTAATTGTTTTTTATGTAGTGTTTCTCTATCACTTGTATGTCAAGTCAATTTAAATGTTGATGCCAAAAAAATGACTTATTTGGTAAGAGTAGTTTTCACTTTCATTCAAATACTTGCTAGAGTACCACTGGATATTTTCTGTAATTGCAGAAAAACATACACAAATTGATTTAGTTCTTCTCAATTTTTCTTATAACTCAGAATCTTTCTCTATATTAGTCATTACAATTTTTCCACTTAAGATAAAGACATATTTTATAATAATCACACTTAAATACAGCAAATGCTCCCAAAGTTAAAAATAAAATTTGAGATCTATCGAGAGATACATAGAAAAGATTTTTCTTCCCTTTGCTTTTGTTTCCCTATCTGAAAAATCTCAGCAATAATTGCTACTTACTTTCCCAGCAGGGAAATTATGAGGATTATTAAAATAATATATGTAAATTACTTTGCTGTCAGAAGCCCTGCATACCTGTGTAATATATTACACTGCTAGAAATTCATATTAATAGACTTTAAATTTTATCTTAATGCTCAAGTAAGTAATTCCTATATAGTTCATTGTTACAGGCTCTGATTTTTCTTTTTTAAGTAGACAGGTGCTGCTTTAATTAATTTGAATGGACAGAGATTTTAAATTGCTCCTGTAAGAAAGCACTGTTGTTCGAATGTTACTGATATTAAACATAGTTAGAAGCTTGTTCTCATTTCCACGGAACTTCTACCGGTTCTGAGTGCAGTACTCTTAGTTAATAATTCTGATGTCCCGATTGAAATGAAACATTTTGGGTAATATAATAATGTAGAGTACCTGGGATTTGGAATCAAACATTTCCGGATTCAGATTCTACCTTTGCCACACATTATGTAATCCAGACCAAGTTCATTCTTTCCTCTGTGTGCCTCGGTTCTCTCTGGGTCAAAAGGGTGAAAATCCTGTAGGGTTTCCTGAGGATGAGCAACTAATGGATGCTCACTGAGTGGCAGTTATCATTATTATGAAAACTGCGCTATGCAGACAATAGTGTGATGGCGCATTAATAATTATGGGAAAACTCAATATTTATAGATGGGCTGTTGTTTGGTTGACCTGATTTATAGGCATCATTTTCTGTAATTCTCACAAAACGGTAATGTTATCATTTTATTCCCCATTTTCAGATATGGAAACTGAGGCTAAATAAATTAATTGCTCCAAGCAAAATCAGGACTTGAATTTAGATCTGTTGGGTTTCAAAGTCTGAGCAATAAGCCTTAATTATGAAATTAAACTGCTTCATCTTTTGCTTAATATTTTATTCAATAAACGATACAGGTGAATATCTATACCTAGGTATAACTTTTTTCTATACCCAAGTTTCTTTTGTTTCCTATAGCATCATCTGAACAGCTCTTGAAGTAGGAAGCAATCTTATGGGTTTGATTAAACAGGAAATAAATTTGAATGCAGGATAGCATTCAAATCCGCTTATATATGTATTTTTCTAGAATTTTGACTATTTATTCTTTACCATCAGTTATCACACAAGTTATAATGATAGACAGTGAAGCTGTTGCTTATATACCAAAAATATTTCCCTAGCAAATATGAGGTGATTTGCAATTTACACAAAAAGAGACAGAGAAATAGTTACTGCTCCATTTTCCATGCCATGTCTCTTCTCTAGTATTAGGGTACACACGTAGTTAGATTACCTCCAATATTTATGATCTTCTGCTTGTCGACTTGCCTTCCCAACCAGTGATTTACAATTGTCGACCACCTGACAAATACAACGCCATCGAATTCTTATAGCCTTGCTCCTGGTTTCATTGTAAATGACTGAATGACAAGAAGCATGGGATATAGAAAATGGGAAACACCGCTTGAAATACTGTGCGAAGAGTTTGCATGCTCTATTCTACACATCTGCTCGGCACTAATAAGTTTACAGACTCAATTATGCTTTAAAGAAAAAGTACATGAGACAGGGCTCTGGAAAACTGAATAATTTTAATATAATTTAAGTTTAATCAAAGCAATATTGAGCAT
Organism: Anoura caudifer; assembly: GCA_004027475.1. NCBI lineage: Eukaryota > Metazoa > Chordata > Mammalia > Chiroptera > Phyllostomidae > Anoura > Anoura caudifer. The sequence continues at coordinate 30,223 of PVKU01008817.1, read as the reverse complement.
GTTTAAAAAATCAATTTGTTCCCAAAGATTTATGCATGAAAGTAATATCCCCTGCCTTCTCTTTATTCATTTCTGTCCCAAAGACACAATAAAGTATTTAACTCTTCAGATGTTCTGTTCTGCAATTTAGGAACATATTTGAAAGTAATATACTTAGTATTTCTTGATTTATAAATTTTGATATTTTTAACTTCTTTTTTGATAGTTAGGAATTTAGATCATTTGTACCAGACCTCATCTTTCTTCCTATTCTTCTTATTATACTTATAATAGTATTTTAATTAAATTAGTAATCAGTGTTTAGATGCTCATTACCATATAAACCTCATTAGTTTATGTCTTTTGGACATTTTTTTTGTTTTACTAATAGTCTTTTTTAGTTTATTTTTTCATTGTATTGTTTCCATTACCATTCACCCCACCCCCCTGCAATCACCACATGGTTGTCCATGTCCATGAGTCCTTTTTCCTTCTTGTTCAATCCTTCCACTCCCTAACCCCGCCCCCAGAACTGTCAGCCTGCTCTCTATGACTCTGTCTCTATTTTGTTTATTGTTCATTAGATTCCACATATGAGTGAAATCATATGGTATTTGTCTTGCTCTGACTGGCTTTTTTCACTTAGGATAATGTTCTCCAGGTCTATCCATGCTGTTGCAAAGAGTAACATTTTCTTTTTTATTGCTGAGTAGTGTTCAACTGTGTACATGTCCTATCATTGTTTTATACATTTATCTACTGATGGGCACTTGGGCTGCTTCCATATCTTGGAGATTGTAAATAATACTTCAATGAACATTGTTCTTTTAACTTAGTGTTTCAGGTTTCTTCGGGTATATTCCCAAAAGCAGAGTTGCTGGGTCATAAGGCAGTTCCATTTTTAATTTTTTGATGTATCTTCATACTTTCTTCCACAGTGGCTGAACCAATCTACATTCCCACCAGAAGTGCAAAAGGGTTCCCCTTTCTCCACATCCTCAACAACACTTGTTGTTTATTGATTTATTGATGATAGCTATTCTGACTATCGTAAAGTAATATCTCATTGTAGTTTTAATTTGCATTCCTCTGATGATTAGTGACACTGAGCATCTTTTCATATGGTTATTGGCCATCTGTATGTACTCTTTAGAGAAGTGTCAATTCAGGTCCTTTGCCTATTTTTTGATTGGATTGTTTTTGTGTTTGGTATTGAATTTTATAAGTTCTTTATAAATTTTGGATATTAACCCTTTATCAGATATGTCAACAAATATGTTCTCCCAGTCGATGGGTTGCCTTTTTATTTTGTTGATGGTTTCCTTTGCTGTGCAAAATCTTTTTAGTTTGATGTAGTCCCATTTATTTATTTTTCTTTTGTTTCCTTGCCTGAGGAGATATAACAGGTAAAATATTGTTATGAGCAACATCCGAGATTTTACTTCCTATGTTTTCTTCTAAGATGTTTATAGTTCTGGGTCTAACATTTCATCATTTAATCCATTTTGAATTTATTCTTGTGTGTGGCATAAGAAAGTGGTATAGTTTAATTTTTCTGCACGTATCTGTCCAGTTTTCCCAACATCATTTATTGAATAAACTATCTTTAGCCCATTGTATGTGCTTGCTTCCTCTGTTGAATATTAATTGACTATAAAGGTGTGGATTTATTTCTGGGCTGTCTATTCTGTTCCATTGATCTATGAGTCTGTTTTTACACCAGTACCATGCTCTTGATTACTATGATTTTATAGTACAGTTTGATATTAGGTAGCATGACTCCTCCAACTTTGTCCTTCTTTTTCAAGATAGCAGTTGCTATATGGGGCCTTTTGTGGTTCCACATAAATTTTTGAAATATTTGTTCTAGTTCTGTGAAATACATCATTGGTATCTTGATAGGATTTATGTTGAATCTACAGATTGCTTTGGTTAATATGAACATTTTAATTAATTCAGTAAAGTAGGAAGATACACAAAATTAATATCCAGAAATCAGTTGCATTTTTATATGTTAACAATGAACTATCAGAAAGAGAAATTAAGAAAATAATCCCACTCGTGCTTCAAAAACAATAAAATACCTAGGGATGAATCTAACCAAGGATGTGTGAGACCTGTGCTTAAAAAATTGTAAGACACTGAAGAAACTGAAAAAGACACAAATAAGTGGAAGTGCATGCCACGTTCATGGATAGGAAGAATTAACATCATTGTTTTACTAATAGTTTAATAGTTAGTTTTTAATCACTGTTATTATTCTATAGGTCTATTTTATCATTATTTTATGTTTAATAATTTTATAAATACACCATGATACTAAAACTTTTATTCTAGTTTTCTCCCCTTCCCCACATACACTCTTTTCACCCTGAAGCCCTTCTTTCTAGACCCAAGAAGAAAGTATTTGATTAGGTAAAATAATTAACCACTATGTTTATAAGCTACAGAAGGATGAGGACAATGCTTATGTGGATTTACCTTTATATTCCACAATATCTACTGTATGCATGGCACACAGTATAGCATATACTAAGTGCATATTTATGAAATAAATGGATAATGATGTGGTATAAATATATATGCTTTAAAGAAAGAGCACACTAAATAGCACATGAGTCATCACAAATCTTTAAATGATCTCAGTATTGAACAATTGGCAGAAAGTATAAAAAAAGAGTGCTATTACATTTTTCCTCTGTACTACTGTCAAGGAAATTAGCAATTCTACATGAATGCTTTTATACCACAACACTGGTGAAATCCGACCAAACTCTCATAGTTTTTCTATTTATCTAATTAAAATTCTCTAAAGACTAATTCAAAAATAATCTCTGTGTAGCAAAATAGCTGGTGAGGTACCTTCTATTTTAATTTGCAAGTTTATCCCCCTGAGAGTCAGGCTTCCCATCCCCAGGCTGAAGGACCATGGGAAATACAAAAGGAACAACCTGTAGAACAGAGCAAACTGTCTCTGGCTTGCCCACCCTTTATCCTCCTCTGTGCCTTGCCAGTGAGAACTTGGGTCTTCCAGCTCTGCTATTCCCAAAGTTTAATATTTTAAACTATCACTGGCTTAAACGCTCTTATGATCATGTCAACTCAACCCAGTGATCAAACACTGATATAGCTTTGTCTACAGCCTATGGATAAAATTATTACAGCATTATCCAGAATTAAGGTACTGACACTAGGTTTACGACTTGACCTTGGAGTGAAGATAGAGGAGGAAAATGTTGGGTTGAACTCAAATTTACTTGAAACGCCCAAGAGTTGACCTGCTGCCTTGCCCACTGGCTATGAACTGGTTTCTCACATACCAGTTTCTCTCCTTTCCTTTACCTACCCAGGATGCACAAGGAAGCTGCAAGTATGGGAAGACCGTGGGATTTCTGGAGAATTGCTTTATTTGAGAAAAGGAAGGCATTTTCTCTGAATCTTAAGTTTCAGATTCTTCTACTAAGACACCCTGTAATTAGACAGCTTGTGTGCTGCTTCATAAAACATATGGGGGACCATCACTTGTTTTATTTAGGACAGGGTGCTGCTGTGGGGAGGAGCTGCCAAGTCTTTGTCTCAGGCTTTAGTTATGAGCAGAAATTCAATGGCAAATGGCAGGTGACAGAAGAGAAGGTTAGTCGTAAAATCAAATGCAGTGCCAATTTGAGGACATTTAGCATGGTAAATATTGTCCCCTGCACATGAATTTCAAAACAACAAAGAATCTCTCAGGAGGGAGAAAGAATGTGTCCTTGTTGTGAAAAGAAATACTGAGAAGGTAGCAAGTGAAACTCTGGCATTGACAACCTGCAGTGAGCCTGGGAAATTAAAGATGCTCCTTTGCTCACTCACTCTGTCCTCTGATGTCCCCTTAGTCCCTCTGCTTGTCTTTGTCATGTCCCCAGAGGTGCATGAGCATAAACCAAAGCTAGGTCCAGTTTGGAGCTGCCAGCAAAATTAATGCTTAAGTATCCCAGTCTCCCAATAATATTTTGTATTTTAGCATCAAGGCTTAGTTAGTAACACATGCTGAGAGTGACAGTAAGGGAAGCAGGGTTTTTGTTGTTGTTGTTGTTGTTGTTGTTTTGTTTTCTGCTTAATTCAGGACAATTAACTTTTCACTGGGAAAAGTGAATTCAGCAGGTTTTCAGATTTACCATAAGCTTTCCCCTCAGGGCTTCATGAATCAGAGATATTCTATCTGCTCCCTGGTTGAAGCATAAACCCACTTAAGTTGGCAAAAGTTGGGGGGTCATGGAAACACAGACTATTAGTTTCTGATAGAACATTGCACATTAGTTTCTGATAGAACATTACACATATATAGCTTATATACTTCTGGTCATGTGGAACTCACGGCCTCTTTTTTGTTGTTGTTCTATTACAGTTGTCCCAGTTTTTGTCTGTTGCTCTTCCCTGCCCCGCCCACCTACCCCCTGCTCTCACAGCCAATCCCCACCCTGCTGTCCATGTCCATGGGTCATTCATACCTCTTCTTTACCTAGACCCTTCCTCTTCTTTCCTCCCTTATCCCCCTCCCGGCTCCTCTTTGGTCCATGTCAGTTTGTTCCTTGTTTCTATGCCTCTGGTTCTATTTTGCTCGATTGTTTTTTTTTTTTTTTTCTTTTATGTGAAAAACAGCAGAATGTGAAACCCAAGAACCTATTGGACCCTATCTGACTTGCCATTATTTACCTTCTCAAAGTTTCTGCTGTAATTTTTCCCATTAAACATTTCAATGAAAGCCTAACTTTCCCCAAGTCGAAATGGACAACACCCACCCAGGCCCATCCAGTACTGACTACATATCCATCCCAATGCAAACTTTAAGATCTAGGAATGTAGACAGATGTTCACTATTTAAATGAGTCTTTCTAAAAATCCCAATATCCCAAATCTTCATTCCAGGTGAGAGGCCATGATAGTATAAAAAGGAATTTAGATTTAACAATTGAAAATAATTTTAATTTTGTCATGAAAGCCTTTTCATTTCCAATAAAGGAGAGTATGTTTTCATTCATCCTCTTGTTAATAAACAGGGTTTTCTGGAGATGCGGGATAGAGCCGCACCCTGTGTGGCTCATCCTATTTCAGTTTACACGATGGTCTCTTAGCACCTCAGAAATTTACTTCTTAAAGCCACTTAACTTGTTCTACCCTACTACCTGGGTAATCTAGTCAGACCCTTAATAAGGTTCCCTGCCCCTCTTCAAATTGGTAAACTAATCCGTGTTTCAAATGTTACCTTTCCTAGGGAAACTTCCCTGTCCACTATTCCCATTGCACACCGCTTCCTCCTTACAGTATTTTGCCTTTCTTTAGGACACTTACGGTACCTAGAATCCACCGTTATTACAAACACATTAATATTATTTTAAAATTCTGTGGATGGTCTACTTGATTTGTCACTGTCTCTACCCATAAATGCAAATGCTTTAACAATAAGGATTTTGGTTTTTCTCAATTCTGTTCTTCCAGCGTTTAGCATACTACCAGGTACATAGTAGGAGCTCAATAAATATTTATTAAAATATTTTTTTGAAAGAATACATACATTATTGTACCAACAAGATAAAGCCCAAATGTTCTGCAAGGCATATAATCCGCAACTCAAGGCTTTATTGTAACCTTTTGGTCCCAACTCCCCAAACTCCTACATACCTGCCCTGTGTCTTAGCCTAATGGAACAATTTCCCACTAACTGTTCTGTTTCAGAACTCTGCACCTTTGCATTTGAGGCACACTTTTTGTGGAAAGGTTCCATTTGATTTATTTTTTTAAATTTATTTTATTGTATTGTATTTTTTCCATCACCATTTGTCCCTGCATACCCTCTTCCTCCTCAGGGTGACATATGTGTGAAAATATTTCTCACTGTCCTGGATTGAGGTCTCTCCTTACATCCTCATAGCTTATTATATAAACTTCTGTTATAGTATTAAGCAGATTGTGTTGTAATTATTTTCCATACAACTGTCTTATGACTTTTTATACTTAAAGCCTTGCAAAGTGCCTGGTACATAGTAAATACTTCATATATGAATAAGTAAATTGTATAAACTCAGCAACAGTCTAATTTCTACCAAAAACAAGTAATTTTATGATGTATTTTTTTTTCAAATTCGATCTTATACTATAAGGATGTTTCAGTGTTTTCTGGACTAAGTTCAAACAGCAAATTGAGCCAAAAAGAATGTTGGTCATGTAACCTGGACACCACTGGTGGTTGACATTTAATGATATTCAAATACTTGCAAGGAACTCTGATGGGCAGGGAAACTTTCCCCTCTTCCCTTAGTTCCTCTGGCTGGGAGAATGATTCAAATGAGATACAACAGATTAACAGGAGAAAATAGTCTTAATGCGTGCACAGGGGAATTCGTATAGCATCACAATTCCAAAGAGAGTGAGCCAGATGAGGTATACATGTCATTCTGGACTAAGTGGAGAGAGGCAGGGGTCTGAGATTTGAAGGGGAAAGCAGGCAATTCACAGGTGGAGGAGAAAAGGCAAGCATTTGGTAAACAGCCATTCAGGGCCACCCTGAGACACTGGGACACAGAGGGGAAGCTAACAACAGTTTTGCTTGGGGCCACACTTAATTCACCTAAGTCAGCTATGCTAAGGTGAAATACTAAGGCTCCCTTTCTGAAGCAGGGTTTCCTATCTGAATTTCCTTAGGCATGGGAGGGGGTAATAAAAAGCTCTTCTTGAAGTTGTTGGGCTTTAATTGCTTTCAGCTTGAAATAATCTGCATGCCAGGGTGGCACACCCTGGGGAGGCTTGCTCCAGACCCCCACAGAACAAAGCTAAGCAACCTTAGTACTTCCACTCAAAATAGCTAAATGAGAATAGACTGGAATGTTTATGAGTGCTTTCTTTAGGTAAGCCTTTTAATAAAACTTGCTGATTAGAGACTTATGAATTGTATTCCTAAGAAAGGGAGTGGAGTCTCATTCACTGCCAATTGTTAAGGATTTATGAGGTATCTTTGAGAGACACACAGGAATTAAAGGATGTTTCACCAGCCTGATTTTATGAAATTGACTTTTCTGAGACCAAAAAACAGCTCCCCAAGAAAAACCCCTACAGCTCAGAACATACACAACAAGACACACCCATAAAAATCAGGAAAATCTCATTCTATTTTTTGGGTTTTTATATGTGTACTATTTTATCGTGGGTACAAATTCACACTTAAAGATATGGCTTGCATTTGGGAATCTTTTGGGGGGAAAAGCATTAAAATTATTTTCCTGTGAAGGAGGAGAAACAAAATGAAAGCAACATTTTCACTAAAGATTTAGAGCTTACGTACTGCATGTAGAATTAAGATGAGCTAAAAACTCAACTGTTTTTCACTGATATTCTTTTAAAACCATTTCATCTATTACCAGGTAGCTGCAGAGTCACATTGAATGTAGATAGATCTTGATTCCTTGGATAATGGATAAACTATTTTTTGAAAGGGATTTACATGCCGTGGTTTCTTATAAACCTTAAAAAAGAGGGAATCTTAAAAGTAAAACTGACACCTACCATATTTGACAGCGTTATCACATTATGACCTGTAGGGATTTAAAACAAGCCACCCCAGGATGTGCATCTGTGGTACGTGGATTTTTTTTTTAAGATAAAGGCAACTGGGACCCTATGGGCTCTAGAGAAACTTCTGCTCCCCTCTTAACTATCTAGAAGAATTTAAATTAGGATCCCGGCTGACAATAAGAGTTATCACCAGAAATGACTTTTTACCTGTCTATATGGCAGGCCAAAGTACTAATGACTGAACATGTGCTGTTCCCGCAGTTACCCATCGAAGCCCCAAGGCACCTTACCTCCTAGCTCAGGATGTCTTACAGACCTCGCTTTCCTTTCCTGTTCCTGAACCTCTCATGCATGTGGGGTCTCTGTCCCTCTCATGGATGCAACATTCCCATACACACATATGTATTATAGTCGGTTATTTTGTCTTGCTAATTGGTTTCATGTCTATTTGATTGTTAGTCTCGTTGTAAGAACTTTGAGTGTGTAGAACAAAGTTTCTTCTTCACACATATACCTATTGCCTTTCAACGTGAAAGATTATTGGATCCAATTTGTCCCTGTGAGTATGGGAGAGCAAATCCCAAAGATGGAAAGTTTAAGGATAAGAGTTCTCCTGACTCCTGTCTTATTCGAACCAGTTCTAATTAGTACTGATATGTTGCCAAGTGTCCGGCCTCTACATGCTCAGAGAATGTTAGCCCCTCTGATTACTGGTGACTGTTACAGAGAATGGCTGAGAGGAAAACTGGAAGGCCTATCGCTCAGCTGCCCAGCTTTCACAAAGAGTTGTTGGAATTCTTCCTTGTCACTCACCTCCAGCGCATGGAGAAGAGTTCCTGCAACCTGAGTGGAAAGGGTAATGAGGAGTTCTTAGGGGCATGGCCTATGGGACTTGAGAGAGTCTGGGAGGATAGAGGAGAATAGTTCTCTGGTCCATGGCTCAGCAAGACCCACACTGACCTTCAGCCATGGCCCTGGGTGAAGAAGAAAAGACTCAGAGAGAGAAGCTCACTCTGCAATAAAGACCAAGCAGGAAATCAAAGCCACTGAATATTTGCTCTCCCACAAGGTACAAATCTTTCCCCAATTCAGAAAGCTGGTCAGTGTTTATTTCCATTTCAGTAGCGATGCTTTGGCTTTGGGAAGACAGTGACACTAAAGAGTCTATTTTTAGGGAGAAGAACATGTAGAATTAAGAATTAATTTATCTAAGTCTTTTATCCATTTAGAGTTTATTCTGGCTTATGGTGTAAGTTGGTGGTCTAGTTTCATTTTCTTTGCATGTACTAATCTAGTTCTCCCAACACCATTATTGAAGAGGCTACTTTTACTACATGGTATGCTCATGCCCCCTTTGTCAAATATTAATTGACCATAGAGCTGTAGGTTTATTTCTGGGCTCTCTGTTCTGCTCCATCAATCTATGTGTCCGTTCTTATGCCAGTACCATGCTGTTTTGATTACATTGGCCTTGTAGTATAGTTTTATATCAGGTATTGTGATCCCTTCTACTTTATCCTTCTTCCTTAAGATTGCTGAGGCTATTTAGGGTCTTTTTTGGTACTCTATAAATTTTTGGAGTATTTGTTCTAGATCTGTGAAATATGCCATTGGTATTATAATAGGAATTACTTTGAATCTATAGATTGCTTTGGTTAGTATGGACATTTTATTGATATTAATTCTTCCAATCCATGAACAGGGTACATGCTTCCATTTATTTGTATCCTCCTCATTTTCTTTCTTTAGTGTTCTATAGTTTTCTGAGTATAGGTCTTTTTACCTCCTTGGTTAAATTTATTCCCAGGTACTTTATTTTTCTTGTTGCTATAGCAAATGACATTTTTTCCCTAGATTCTCTTTTTGATAGTTCATTGTTGGTGAACAAAAATGCCATTGATTTCTGCATATTGACTTTGTATCCTGCTAGCTTGCCAAATTTACTTGTTAGGTTGAGTAGTTTTTTGGTGGAGACTATAGGGTTTTCTATGTGCACTATCATGTCATCTACAAATAGACACGTCTCCAAGGAAGACATACAGATGGCCTGTAGACATATGAAAAGATATTCAACATCACTAGCCATCAGAAAGAAGCAAATTAAAACTACAATGAAATATCACCTCACACCTGTCTGAATGGCCATCATTAATATATCAACAAACAAGTGCTTGTGAGGATGTGGAAAAAAGGGAATCTTAGTGCACTGTTGGTGAGAATGTAGACTGGTACAGCCAGTGTGGAAAACAGTATAAAATTTTATCAAAAAATTAAAAGTGAAACTACCTTTTGACTCAGTGATTCCACTGCTGGGAATATACCCTAAAAATCCTGAATCACCAACTCAAAAGGGCTTATGCAACCCTATGTTCATAGCAGCTTTATTTACAACAGTGAAGTCCTGGAAACAGCCCAAGTGCCCATCAGTAGACGAAGTGATCTAAAAATTGTGGTACATTTACACAATGGAATATTATGAAGCAGAAAGAAAGAAGGAGCTCCCACATTTTGTGACAGCATGGACGGAACTGGAGAATGTTATGCTAAGTGAAATAAGCCAGTTGGTGAAAGCCAAATACTATATGACCTCACTTACAAGAGGAATCTAATGAACAAAATCAACGAGCAAAATAGGATCAGAGACCTAGAAACAGAGGACAGAATGACAGTGGCCAGAGCAGTGGAAGGAAGGGGAAGGGACTAGTCAAAGAACATATATCAGTGACCCGGGGACATGGACAACAGTGTTGGGACTGACTGGAGCCTGGTGCCCTGGGTGGAAGAGGGCAAAGGGGAAAAATTGGGACAACTATAATAGAACAACAATAAATGAATGAATGAATGAATGAATTTAATATTAGCCATGGAAAAATTGTAAGGAAAGAACATGTTTATTGGATTCATGTTCTTTTGAGAACAATTTAATTTTTTCAACTCTAGCAAAGTCATAGATTACACATCTATGTAATATTTAAGAAGTTGTACTCTGCTATTGGAATTTCCATATTGCCTTATACATTTTTGTTTACTTTGAAAGTTAACCTCTACACGCTCTTATACCTTTACTATATATGCTTCTTCTTTTTTTATATATGCTTCTTAATGTACAGTTATAATTGCAAAATGGATTGTAATTGTCCATGTATAGTGACCCATTATTTTTATGGTAAAAAACAAATAGCAGGATAAGAGAAAATTTGGGCAGGACTCCCCTTCTCCACTTTAAACCCACACTTGGAACTTTTATGTGTATCCATTTCATATTTTGGTACATTGTGCACCAAATATTTTGAAAAGTTTGTAATCATTTAGGAAATAATGCTTTTCTACCTTAAGAAGGAGAGAGGGAGGGAAAGTGGGAAGGAGGAAGGGAAGGAGGAAGGAAGGGAGGAAGGGAGGGAGGGGAAACCAAAGTTAAGAAGAGAGAAAGATAAGAATTGCATCAAATATCCTGTCCTGAAATATATGTGTGGGCTATTTTCTGCTCATCAAAAACAATGGCCACAACAACAAAAATACTATCATGTCAGAGGAAATACTCACAGCTCCATAATTAAATTTCTGTGTATTCATATGAAAACTTAAAGCTGACTAGTGAGGGAATCATCTGAATAATTAGCCTGACAGTCAACCAACTTTTGTTCATTTGCTCAACTCAGTGAAGAGTGGAATTTTACTCCATAAAATATTTTAGAGCCTTTAAAAATATTAGCCATGGAAAAATAAAAGTGTGACTATGTTTTATAACCAGAACATTTCAATAAAAACTGAAAATTTCATAGTGAATTGAATGTCCTATATCACTGCACCAAAGATCCGCATGTAGGAGTTTGATGAGACTGGTCCTCACGTAGCACCTCCCACACCACCCACAAGGGAAACACGCACAGCAGCTACCTCCCCCTCCTCAAGGTTTCTGATTAGGCTGTTTCAGACTGTTTACTTTCCTCTCACCGTTCAGCCTTATTTTGCCCATTGAGCTTTTTTCTTTGATTTTTAACTTCCTTCATTAGTAATGCAACCCTCATCTGATTCTGATAATGTGAAACTACTTTGAATAATAGTGAGTTAGTAAGATGAGGTCTCTAACACGTTTGTGCCTATTACAGAGATTTGTGGCAACTGTTTTTCATCAACAGGGATTTTTGTCAAACGATTTAAGCTCTTTAGTTTGGACTTCTTTCTGGGGAAATATAGAGAGGTAATGATGATAATAATAATTACATGTCTTCAGGCATAGTGCTTGTGGAGCCACTGGCTTTTCTGCCCACAAAATTAGTCCTTAAAGAAATAGGAAAGTCCCGGCCTCCCACTCACTGACATTGTGTTCATGTGAGAGATTCCACTCCTGTCTCCTTGTTATCCTCACTCATCTCTCTTCACACCAAATTACTGGGGATGGTTAACAAACAGCCGCGGAAACTGGACCAACAGCTCTCTGCTCCGTATTTTGAAATGGTACCAGAGAAGGTTTGTTACCTACAAACTACTTGAAAAGAAAAAAAAAAAAACTTGAAATTCATTGGGAAAGAAGAGTCAGAAAGTAGGAAGACACTCGCCTTATTCCATTTCATAAAATATAAGGTAGAGTAAAATAAAAATTCCCCTTTCCTGTGCAAAGGAAGATATACAATTTCAAATTATCTTGATGGATCAAGGCACAGTGTGCTGATTCCATTGCAAAACCATGACATTATCAAATTTGCATACAATGTGAGGAGGCAAAGATAAGTGGATATAAAAGTATCATTCAGAAATTAGACTTTCATCTGTAAAATTGGGTGAAAAACAGATGTGCCCTTTGGAAGGTATTATTAAATATCATAGAACCCACCCTCCCATTTGGAGGGGAGAAAAGAATATTAAAAATAAATGTGACATTCAGTTATTTATCTCTATAGCCCACACAGGTAGAAAAGTAAGAGAAATCAAGACTTACTACATACCCCTTGTCACATGGGCAAGTGATGATTTGTGATAATCATGCTATTATTTCCATGTCGCCTCTGAAATAAACTCTATTTTAAAACTCCAGTAAGTTGCTCTGCCTCCATAAAAAAAACTTTTTTAAAATAAAAGAAAAACAATGGATATACTGTCAGCACTAGAATATATAGAAGTATTTTAAAGTATGTAGAAATATTGTGAAGAGTTCAGAGAACATTGGAAAGAAGGGTTTGACTTAGTGCATGAAAAAAGATTAAAAGAGTATGTATAGCTTGGCAGGGCAACAACTATCTGGGAGCATGACAACTGCTTGTAAATCTTTCAAGGGTTTGGACAAAGAGAGGGGGGAGTGTTTTGTGGCCTTAAAGGGAAGATTCAGATTCACGCTTCCAGTGGCCTCTTTCTTTTTAATCCTATTGGCATTGGGGATCTTAACAGTGTTATAACATTTACGTAGGAATTTCCTAACAACGAAAGATACAGCCTTTTTTAGCAGAGGGTGGGGAGGGCATTTTATTTGGGAACATGTTAAAACGAGATCTAAAAGGAAGAGAAACTATATACATAATTGTTAGTCACATCTGCATCTAATTAGAGCGATAATTTGGTCATATTAATGGCATAATAAATGTAACAAACACACACTGTAGGGACCTAGAGAATGGAACACCCCTCGATTAGCGCACTTTCAAAACTGCATCGCCATTGTTGTGACTTCAGGAATATCACACATATATCTAAAATTAAATACTTGGAAAGCAGCTGAGTACAAATGAAAATTCAAAGAGTTTTCATTAAATCTTGGTTGGGCTAAACTGAAACACTTGAGGTCACCATGTCCTTAGCAAGAAATTTAGTGCTATCAAAGTAATACTAATTTCAAATAAATCTGTTTCCATGTCTTACTGTATATGGTAACATATTTCTGTATCACCCAACTTCATATACTTTAATTGAAAACATATTATCACTGCACTACTGATAGTGTTTTGTGTCCTACCCTTACAACCAGGATTTGAGAAATGTTTTATTCAACATTAGGAAACATTATCACTTAGCTAAATTAATTAATTTTTGTACAAAAGATGTAGTTGAATGCACAGTTGCAATACAGTGACATTTTTCCTTAGGATATAATGAAAGGGGTAACGCAATACAAAAAAAAAAAAATGTTCAATAATTACTCTGTTGCCCACTCTCTTTTCAGTGTAAACAAAGTAAATTGTCTAGAAACACTACTATTAACTCCAACATATTTTTCTCTTTTACTCAATATTTTCTGACTTTTACTTTGTGTATGAAAGTCAAATAAATGATTTAACTTGTACTTCTGCCCTTGAAATAGTTTATATGTATGTAGATTTGAATCCTTCTTTGGAAAGACAATTTTAACTGGCGAAGAATAACTAACTTACATTGGATATAATTACTTTGAGCCTTAAGACCTCAGCATGCCATCTCCTAGACAATCCACACCGGGGAATGCCAACCACACCTACAAGATGGCCTTAACAAGCACATTCATTTACTTTCCTCCCCTGATATTTGATAAATCAAAAGAAATGATGACAGTGAAGAGACATTTGGGTGTCAGTAGAGAAAGGTAGAGAATATCCATTGTCAATGAAATTTTGAAAAATATAGCTGACATTTCAGTACCCTAAGGAGTGCCATATGAAAAAGTTTCTTCTCATCAAAGTGGTTCGGACTTAAATTCACACTGAATTATTTATGAAAGAAGTATATGATATATGTGCATTTTATAACTGTTACTGACCAGCATATGCACACTGGTGCACATGGGCAATAAAATGATAGGCAAAACTAAAATTTGGCTGGTAGCCTTTGGCTGATGGCTGATATTTTTCCAAAATCCTAGTATTTGTCATATTTCCTTTTTAAAAAATTTAAAAATATATATTATTCATTCAAATACAATTCATTAGATGAAGATTTTTGTAGTAAATACTTCTAAATTAAGAGAACTACATCAACTTACTTTTCCTTAGAAAGAGAAACTCTTGCTTACAAATCTCATTTTATGGATGCTGTATTACCATTTGTCCCTACTTAACATTTTAAAATTTCCTAAACCATGGCCACATGCTGTAGTCTACCTGTGACCTTCATTTTTACCCTAAATTTCAGAAGATAAAAACTATTAAAAATAAAACTACACACACCCTGCCAAATACTGGTACTTCCTCTTTCCTACACATTTTCTTTTCATTATTGTTCTATATATGCAGACCCCTAGTTGGCACAGAGTTCACTGCTGACTATTTTACATAGGTAAATATTTATGACCAAAGGCCAACAATAGAGATTTCAGTGATTTTTGAGTGACCGTCAGGCCTCCAATGTTTAACAAGTATTGATATGTGACACCAATAGAGAGACGATTCTGACAACAGTGATTCAGACAGAACTGGGCTGACGTGGAGAACGCTGCAGCTTCCTTGGGTCTAGTAGGGTCCACCCTCCCACAAAGTACCAGGTCACCCCCCTCTTTCATTATTGCCACCACAGCAAGGACAGATGCTGTGCCAAGCGGTTTGCGACAAGCAAAAGTACAGACCGGTTCGGAAATGACACCTCCCTCTCGTGCTTCCTCCCAGCCCTCCTGCCACCCTCCATCAAGCAGAGTCAGGTTGCCTCCACCTGGGAGCAAGCAGAGGCAGGCAACATCACGCCTTTGGCATCAAGTACAGAAGGAACAAAGCAAATTAAAATGCTTTAAAATGTTTTGGAACTTCATAAAGATTTTAAAGGGTTTGCTTGAAAGATGTAATTTTTCAAGTCCTTTGTTCACTAATAATAATATTTCCCCCCATAGGAGACTGAAATGAAGGAATCATTCAAGAAAGAAAAATATTTATTGCTAAACAACCGAGTGTCTACCATGAGTCCTGGGCACCACAGGCAGCATAGGTACTGAGGATACAACACTAAATGTCATTTTCACTGGGGGGATGTTTTACGTGCCCTTGGTGTGGGTGGCAAAGGGCTTAGCTTGTGTTTTGGTCACATTTATTTGGTTCCAATCATTGGCTTCTGATGATTAAAAGTGTACCTGGAAATACATTTCACAGTTTAACACAAAGTGATCTTGCGCCTCTCATATGTTAAGACAAGTCATATTTAGATTTGACGCTGACTTTTGGGCAGCACCAATCTATAGTCACATCATGGGTGGTAAAGTATTGGGTTGGCCAAAAAGTCCATTTAGTTTTTCCCATAAAATAAAAGAAATATTTTTCATTTTCACCAATAACTTTATTGATTTGGATATTTTGACTATGCCTGTTAGCTCCTGTGTGGTAGAATGTTGATTATTCTCAATTAATGCCCATATTTTACCGCTATCAACTTCAACTGGTCTACCTGACCATGGAGCATCGTCTACCAAGAAATCTCCAGCAGGAAACGTGGCAAACCATTTTTGACATGTTCGAGCAATCACAGCACCTTTTCCACACACTGCACAAATCTTCTTCTGCGTTTCAGCTGCATTTTTACCTTTCTTGAAATAATAAAGCATAATATGCCAAAAATGTGGTGTATTTACCTCCATCTTCAATGCTAAAATGGCTATGCAAAAATTCACCAATTTTGATGAGAATTTTTTAAATATATGCTTATAGAACAGGTATCACGATACAATCTAACAAAACTGTTTTGAATGAAGTTAAAAACAACACAACTAGAGCCATCTTACAAAAATAAAACCCCAAAACAACCAATTTTTTGGTCAATCCAATAGTATGTAAGCATCTATCTTCAATATACACCTTTACATTTACAGACCAATAGATTATATATATGAATATATATGTGTATGTATGTGCGTGTATCTGTGTACATATTTTTTCAGCTAAAACCCATTGTAACTTTGTGTAAGCTTCAGATCTTAATTGTTACTATTTAAAATGTGGGTTTTATAGAATATGTAAGCAAAAAAAGTAAATATAGCATAAAATTAAAATATAATGAAAAAATATATAAAAGGTGAAAAAATTAAGAACCAAACCAAAACTAACTATGACTGTGTTTCAAGCCAAATATTTTTGAGGATACCTTTATTCCTATGAGCTGGATGGGAGGTTAAAGAGGGTTGAGCCCATTTTTTTTTTTTCAGTCCAAAGTTTGGCAATGGGGACAGGGAACTAGAAAAAAACAGATCTAAGGAATGCAGCAAAAATTGTGTTAAAACAGGAAATACAAAATGTGAATTGATTTACACAAACACCACAAAATAATTAGTGAGATCTTACCCAATCCATCTATTTTCTCTCTGCCTTAGTTTCCTTTTCACTACAATGAGGAAGTTTAGACAACTAGAATGCATGCAACAAACACATATTCAGTACCCAACAGTGGTAGGCACTGGAGTTCAAGAAGCATTGTCATAAACAATATATATTTCATCTAGGCCTTATATTTAGTTGTTAAAAAATTAATGTACTCTTACTTCACATGAATAAAGTAGAATTTAGCAGGATATGGGGGTTTATTAAAAGTCTAAATGATCTCTAGGTTCTTTTCCAGATGCTAAAAATTATCTTTAAATTTATAATTTTAAGTGAGGCACTGGATCAAAGAGTAGTATGTATAGTAACCATGTGGACATAATTCTCTTCATACTCCCTCTTCCATCTCTTTGAATGGGGACCAAAATGACAATTTGGACTGCTCATTCCCCACCATTTCCTCCCCATTCCCTAATTTCTTTCTTCTACCACCACAAACATATAAGGCTTGGCTTGATCATTGTTTTCTGTTAAGAGACAGGTAATAAATAACTCAGGCTTTTAGGCCACACAGCTTCTGCTACAACTATCTCTGCTGCTGTAGCAAGAAAGCATCCAAACATACAAAAATAAATGGGAATGGCAATGGTCCACTAAGATTTTATCTACAAAGATAGGAAGCAAAACATATTCAGCATGTGAGCCCCTGTTTGCCAATCCCTGACATAAGTTGATCTTAAAACATAAAAGTATCTGGTAATAATTTCAAAGTTCATATGAAATATAAAGATCAAAATATTTTAATAACTCTAAAGTCATGCTTTGAATTCAATGTAAGCATATGATTATACAATAAATTTACAATATGATCCTTTTAAATAAATAAAAGCACTATAATATGTTATTTAGTGTTACCTTTATACAGGGTGGGGCAAAAGTAGGTTTACAGTTGTGAATATGGAAAATGATACCATAGTTAATAAATAATAGTACAAGACTAAACTCTGTGTTTTGTGTACTCACATCTGTAAACCCACTTTACACAACCTTGTATTTGTAGGTGTGATTGACACCATTTACATTTGTTCACATGTATTTTACAAAACTTGTTAAGGCTCTTAAAGTCCTGAAATAAAAGTGGTTTTTTTTTTGGGGGGGGGGGTAGTGCATGTTGGACATGGGTCTTCTATTTGGATATTAGATAGCAATTTGATTTTTGATCTTGCTGAGCCCCGCAATGGTGTATGTTCATTTTACACTGTGCATCAATATTAATGCTGGCTAAGTCCATTTCAGGGCAGATTGGTTTGGCAGACCCAAGATGGTGGAGGAGTAAATGGAAGCTACACTAACTTCCACCCAGGACCAATGTGGAATTACAACTAAATGGTAGAGAAATCATCCTGAATAATCAACTGAACACTAGCTGGAGACAAGCCTTATAACCATGGACAGATGGAAGAAGCCATTCACCACAACGGTATTGGCAGGGACTGTGGAGGAGGCACGAGAAGGTTGGCTGAGCTCCCATAGGCAGCAGCAGAAGGAGAGATATTTCAGTGGCCAGGGGTCTGAGAAGTGTGGGGACTAACCCCCTAGCTGGGTTCCCCAACCTATAGCATAAGAGCTGGAAAAGGAACCCAAAAAACAAATGGCTGTGAAAAGTAGTGGGGCTTCTGTCTTCTAGGGAGAGGAAGCTGGAGACTCAGAGAGCCTCTTAAAGGACCAAACACAAAATTTCATTTGTAGCCACTAACCCTGGGCTCTGGCAGAGTGAGAGCACAGTGGACTAGAGATGCATAAGAGGACTCTGGGATTGGTGGCTGTGGGATGGTGACTCCTTCAGAGAACTGAAGGAACAGCTGCCAGGATCCCTGTGCTGAGTCATTCCCCGTACTGCAGGAGCCATCTTTCTCATGCAGAACGCTCCTCTCCAAGTGGCATCAGCCTCTGGCGGGCAATAGCCCTGCCCAAAGGGATTACTCTGCCCCATCCTGTGATGCTTAAGCCTGGCTGCTGATTACAACTTGATTATTCAACAGCTGATCAGTTTAACTATTGTTTATTTTAAGAGATAAGGCAGAAAATACAAAGAAGCAGCTCAAATGGGAAGACAAGAAACAGATCCCAAATGAAAGAATAAGAGATCTCTAGAAGAAGAACTAGATAAAACGGAAGTAAGCAATTTATTAAATAGAAAGTTTACAGTAATGACTATTAAGGTACTCAATAGCATGAAAAAAGACAGAGAAACCATAAAAAGGACCAGTCACAAATAAAGAATGCAATATCTGAAATAAATGATACACTGGAAAGAATAAACACTAGGTTAGATTCTCCATATATGGAGAACAGGATGACAGCTAGTGGTGGGGGGGAGCTTAGCGGATTGGAAGTACTGAGCAAAAAGAGATAAAGACCCACAGACATGGACAAAAGTGTGGTGATTGCTTAGGGAAGCAGGTATAAGGGGACTAAATGGTAACGGAACATACACACACACACACACAAAGAATTTGATCTTTTTTTAATCAAATTATGTCCAATATCTGGAGCTACAATAAGCTACTAACAGGAAATAAAATTCATTAATTATTTATTTCAGTCATTACCAGATAATCAACGATATTAATTGAGGTCATCTATGTTATTTATTGTGTATGATGATTGAAATCTTAAAGTTTCTTCTTCCAGTGTCATATGGATGTAAAATGTACTTCCTAGCCAAACACAAAGATCCCTAAAGTTTGTCCTCTTTGATAATGATCTTATAAATAGAAAATACAAGTAAATCAATCAGTAAATATATTGGAGCAATCATCTTCCTGCTTTGTAATTTGAATGAGATGCAATATTAATTGAATGAGATGTGATCAATATGAGTTTTGGCACATAGTAGAGTCACAACAAACTTCATTTCTCTCTTTATGTCATAATGTTTTACCTCTTGTCATCTGTAGTAAATATTAATTAAAAAACTCTATAGGGATAACGGAGTACCCTCCCATAGTTCATATTTAACCTCCCATTTTGTAAAACTGGAACTTTGGACAAAATATATAAAATAGCTATGTTCAGGCTTTGAAACATACACATAGTTTTGTCCCAAAACTGGATTTTTGATCCCTGAGAGAAAACGGCTGTGGAGCAGGAAGGCAGAATCCTAGATAGAAAGTAAAAGTCTTGCGGAATTGAGAAGTCTGGAAATTGAGAAGTCTGGAAATTGAGAAGCCAGCAAATCTGAGTCGGTGGGAGGTAGTGTGTCACAGTTCTGGAGAGGAGAGAGTGATGAAAACGATTTCTGTAAGACTCTTGAACACAAACATGCATATATGTATGGCAGAAATCTATAAGACTGTGCAACAAAATGACTAGTATATTGTGAGTTGAATTGTTCTGAGAGCTCTCACAGGATGGAGAATTAGTCAGCTTCCCATCGATCGGAGTGGGCGTTTCTTGATGGCCAACTGGAAAATGTAATAGAAACTATAGAAGGGCTGGATCTTGTTGTGATACTAAAATATCCCAAGAGTAAAGGTTACTTAAGACCCGCACAAATAAAGTTTAAAAATTAGCTTCCAAGGATAAAATTAATCTGTGACTATTTAATTGTCTACGAGAACAAAGCCAACAACCATTAAGAAAGCCAACAAAACCCAGAAAGATAACATTAAAAATTCACAGCTCCCAGTAACCCATGAAATATTACCAGCCATTCAAAAAACCAGGAAAATGTAACCCATAATTATTAGGTGACAATAAAAGTCAGTCATTAGAAACATAAAAATAATAGCAAAGAATTAGTCAAGAAAATATTGAATAGCTATTGTAATCCTTTCCTTTAATAGTAATTAAAGGAAAAACAGTAAATAGAGGAATGGAGGACACAAAAAGAAGCAAATGGAATGTCAAAGAATAAAATTACATCAGTTCAAACTAGTAATTTATTGGGTAGGATTAATATCAGATTACACCCTGTAGAAAAAAGTGATTTATAATTTGATAGAAGAATGGAAACTATCCAAAATGAAACACAGAAACGAAAACATCTGAAAAAAGGAACTGAGTATCGGCTCTCTATGAGATGACATAAGGTCGTCTAACATGTATACTTAGAGTCCCATAAAAAGGATGGGCAGGAAAAAAAATTTAAAAAATAAACGGCTGGAATTTTTCAAGATTTGATTAAAATGTAAATCTATAGATTCCAGAAACTCAGTGATCTCAACCAAGATAAATAGAAACAAAATCATGCCAATAATACCATAATTAAATTTCTGAAACCCAGTGATAAAGAGAAAATTTTATACGAAGTCAAGGGGGAAAACACATTACATATTGTAGCGAGGAGTGCAAATTTGGAAGAAGTGACCGGCACAGGGGGAATTCAATGCACCGTTTCTTTGGCCGGCGGGTGTACTGCAGCCTCCGTGTGTGAGGTGTGGCTTTCAGATCTGATAGAAAACTCTGTCTGTACTACTAGTCTGAGAAACTGGAAAAGTTCCAGTCTTGTGGTAGCAGCAGAAATGTAAAGACGCAATTCTGGGGAGGAGAGATCACAAGAAAGGTGGCCCAGTTAATGTTTTCCAATGCTGCCCAAGTCTGGCTGTACCTGGAAACACACCTGTGTAAGGCAGATTCTTTAAACACGACAAATTAGGACAACAGAGGTAACTGAGGTGTGAGTTGCATTACTGCAAGAGTGAAAGTTTGCATTTTAAGTGTAAGCAAGGGAAGTGTCTGCTAAAACAAAAATATCAACCCTCTTCAGAGCAATAGGACAAGACACAAATTCTGAGTCTAGCAACGTGATGTTCACCATGCCTGGGAAACAATCCAAAATTACTGAGCCAAGAATATGTGAAGCACATTGAAAGCCAAGAGACAAGCAACAGAGGCCATGAAAGAGATAGATAAATCAGATGTTGGAATTATCATGTAGGATTTTGAAGTGTCTAATCGAAATATCAATTATATTAGGAAAATATTTATAATGAATGAAATGTGAGGAACTCTGCACAAAGAAATAAAAAATATGAAAAAGAGCCAAATTCAAATTTCAGAAACAAAATATACTCCATCTTAAACTCAAAAGTCATAGGATGGACTTAATAAGAGAATGGAAAAGGCAGAGGAAAGAGTCAGTGAACTTGATGAAGGTTAAGAGAAGTTATGTAACTTAAAATAAGTGGAGGAAAACTAAAAAAAAAAAAAAAAATTAAGCAGAGCCTCAAGAGCCAGTGAAACAGTATCAAAAGTTGGTGGTAAACATAAATATACAAATATATAAAGAAATGTGGCATATCCCTAACAAGATTACTATGAAGACGCCTCCTTAAGCACATCCTGCTCAACCTGATGAAAACTAAGGAAAAAGAGAAATTTTTGAAAGCATCCAGGGGAGATCCAAATATATACAGAGAGAAAATGATTCAAATGGCGAAAGACTTCTCATTATAAACTATGTAAGTTAGAAAGCAAAGAGGTAGGGTGTGGAGGGAGGGGGAGCATCTATAAAGTGTTGAAAGAAAAAATAAATCTATCAACCCAGAAATTTATAGCTTTGAAAAATATTCCTTAATAGTTAAGGCAAAGGCAAAGGCAAAGGTGAAAATAAACACGTTTTGAAATAATGGAAAACAAAGTAAGTTTTCTATAGCAGATTGATAAAAGAAATGATAAAAGATCTTTAGCCTGAAGAAAAATTTAACAAAAGAGAACATTTGATCTTCAGAGAAGAACAAAACCTTTGATTGTAGCAAATATCTGTGTAAATATAAAAGAACATGTTCACCCTAAATTTATTTAAATCTAATGTAATTATATAAAGCAAAATTTATATTCTTTTTTGGGTAATATATTAAATTCATTACACATGACAACCATAGAATAAAAATTTTAAAGTGGAGGGAATACATTTCTTATACTTTGTGTGGGGTGGTACAATATTTATTGTAGCTGGACTATGAAAAGTTTGTGGAGAGATCTAACAGAAAAGAAAAAGAACTCATGGATAGGGACCACAGTGTGGTGATTTTGTGGAGGAGAGGGTGGGAGAAAGTGGAAGAGGGCATAAGGGGGATAAATAGTAATGGAAAAATACAATAAAAATAAAACTAAAAAACTCTCTCTGACTTGTTTCATTTAGCGAAATACCCTCCAGGGACTTCCAAGTTATCGCAAATGGTAAGAATTCATTATTTTTATTGCTGAGTAATGTTCCATTCTATACACGCACTACATCTTCTTTGTCCAATTGTCTATCAATGGGCACATTCCACTTACATGTGGAAGCTAAACAACAAAATAAATGAACCAACAAAACAGAAACAGACATACAGAGGTAGAGAATGAATTGGCAGTTGTAAATGTCAGATGGGAGAGGGGTCAGGAGACTGGATAAAGAGGGTATGGGGTTAAGAACTATTGGGTTGGCAAAAAAAATATGTTTATATTTTTCCTTAAAATAAAAGACACATTTTTCACTTTTGCCAATAAGTTTATTGATTTGGATATTTTGAGTATGTTGGCTATCTCCTGCTATTGGCTCACAATGGGTAGAGGCCAGGGGTGCTGCTAAACACCTTCTGATGTATGACAGCCCCACAGCAAAGAATTATTTGGCCAAAATGTCAATAGTAGCAAGAAACTGCAAACCACTTCTGAAATGTTCGATTATTCACAGCACCTTTTCCATACACTGCACAAATCTTTGTTGCCTTTGAGTTTCATTTTTACCTCTCTTGAAACAATAAAGCATAATATGACAAAAATGTTGCATATTTTCCCATCTTCAACATTACAATGGCTACAAAAAATTCACCAATTTTGATAAGCTTTTTTTAAATGCACACTGATATGACAGCTATCTCAATATAATCTAACACAGTTATTTCAAAGGAGGTTAAATACAGCTAAATGCTACTAGAGCCATCTTATGGATAAAACCAAAAAAACTTTTCGGCCAACCCAATACGAATTGGTAGTTACAGACTAGTCACAGGGATATAAGTACAGCTGAGGGTAAATAGCCAATATATTGTAATATCTAAGTAGGGTGCCAAGTGGGTACTAGACTTATTGGAGGAAACACTTTGTCATCATATAAAAGTCTAGTCATTATGCTGTACACCTGTAATTACTATAAAATAATATGAAATGTTGACAGTAATCAAAAAATAAAAAGGGATATATATTATAATCTCTGGAGAAACCACTAAAAAGAAGCAGCAATAGAGCTAAATAGGAAATTGATAAACTTCCTGTTTATCGATTTGAAGGTTTCAAAACATATTTAAATCATCTCGAATGAGGCATAAAGGAGAAACAGTAACAGGACAGAGGAGCAACAGAACACTAGTAATGAAAGTTGGCTGAAAACCTGACTAAGTCAATAATTACATTCAATGTTAACGCAGTATACTTGTTACTTTTTAAGGCAAAGATAATCAAAGTTGACTTAGAAAGCAGAATTAACTACTTGGGATGTAGTTAAATAAAATGGTACAGGTAGCTTGATAGTATGTGGGTAGAAAAAAAATTAAGCATTAGAAGGCTAGCAGAGCTATTCTAATATTTAGAAATATATATTTTAAGAAAAAGCACTGGTAAAGAAATAAAGAAAAATGCGAACGTGTTTAAATACAAAGTTTAAACACAAAAAACAAAAATTGAAAAAATTAAATAAAAAATTATTCCCCAGATCAGAGTAACAAATTTTAACATGTCCCTCTTACCAAATGACCATCTAAATGAAAAGTTCATGGATGATATAAACAGCACCAGCCATCTTGATCTGATTAATATTTATACTACACTAACCCATAACAGCTTCAGAAAACAAATTTTATCAGGGGTACAGCATATGGTCACCAAGATAAATCATATGATGGGTAATAAAAAATTCTCAATAAATTGGAAGAGAAAAATATCATACAAAGAATGTTCTCTGATCACAACAGAATGAAATTACCATATTTGCCATGTATAATGTGTACCCAAGATTTTGTGCGCATTATACATGGGATTATTATACCTATTTTTATACCGATAGTGTGTGATCATTTATACCCATGTATAACATGTATCCTTATTTTTCCCTCAAAAAATTGGGCAAAAAGTGCATATTTTACATGGCAAATATTGTAGAAATCAAAATCAATAAAATATTGATTATGAAAATATCTAAGAAAAATCTCCATTATTTGGAAATTAAATAACACAGTTCCAAAAGACCCATGTGTTATAGGTGACATTGATTTACAAAGTACTTCAGACTTAATGATAATAAAAGTACACATACCAAAATAAAGTGGAAATATTTTCTTTCAGGTTTAAAACCTACTATAATTTAAGGCTGACATGTCTGAACTACAAAAAGTGGTAAAGGAAATTCTAAATGAAGAAGGAAAAAATATTAGATGAAAACATGTAAGTATAAAAGGGAATGGAAAATGGAATAGTAAAGATGGCAAAAACTTTTTTTCTCATTTTATTTCTAATTTACTAAGAATAATTATTTAAAGCAAAATAATATGAATGAACTGCGGGGTTCATAGCTTGGACTTATAATCTACAACAGTAACACAAATGGGGAGGGGAGAATGTAAGTATAATGCTATATGATTCTGAGATTCCATAAAATGCTGACTATTAGCAGGTACATTGTAATACATCTGATTATTTTATACTTTGCTATTTAAATTCCTTTAATAATTCTTTATTATTTTTAAGACTTACTTTCATAATAGTTGTTGCAGGCTTTATACCGTACAACCTATGGGAATCTACTTCAGACTTATACTAACTTAATTCCAGTGAGATGGAGAAATGTTATTCCAGTTTTCCCTCACTGCATTTTCTATTACTATCATACATATGACAAATCTAGTGATACATTATTATAATTATTACTTTATGCACTTTTATGTCTTTCTTAAAAGCTCAGAGGAGAAAGGAAGACAAAGATAAATTTGTCAAATTTTTACAGTATTCTCTCATTTATGATTTGTGGTTCTCCTAATTTGTTCCTGTGGAGTTGAATTACCCTCTGTTGTTAGTTATCTTCAATACAGCCTCACTTCTGTGCTATGACTGTCCCACATACTATATTTCTATATGTTATAGAACCATATCACAGTTAAATATAATTTTACAATATTACCATCAGTTAATGAAAGAATGAAGAAATATTTATCTCATCTTTACCATTACAGTTCCCTTTGCCATTCTCTCTGAGTGTGTGTGTGTGTGTGTGCATGGGTGTGTGTGTATGTTTTTCAATCGCTGTTCGTGGTCCCTTGCTTTCAGCATGAACTTCCTTCAGTCTTTCTCATTAGGTTGGTTGGCTAGGAACAAATGGTCTCTATTTTATCTGAAAACGACTATTTCACTTTGAGTTTTTGAAAGACAGTTTTTCTGGATATAAAATTCTTGGCTAAAATTTATTCTTTAACATCAAAACTAGCTTTTTGTGACTTCTTTATACCAGTTCATCAAAATTTACAGTTATATATTGATTTGTGTAATACTTTTTCACCCCCTCCCACCCTGCCCACACTCTGTTGTCAATCCATGATGGAAAACAATAATTTCTCTGACTGGTGGTAAAGTGAGAGACCGACATCTAGCAGTAATTCAATATGTTTTTGAATAAACAAATACATTAGAGTGTTAATAAATAGAGTTCAACCATATGAAGTTATATTTAAAGCAAACTCCTTGAGAGCAGGGAACCACTCTGATTTTGTTCTGTATGCCTTAGCAACTGACACAGAAAGCTATTCAACAAAAGTTTAAAAACGGAAATTAAAAGTGGAGAAAGAAGTTGTAAAGAAGGAACCATCATAGGAAATAGTGGGGAAGTTGGAATGAGGTGAAGAACTAATGAAATATAGTTAACAATCCTCTTTTTGCAACTAAAAGATTTTTTAAATCCATACATGAAGACTCACACAACAAAATAGTACTTGAAGAGGCCATGTTAAAGAGGGAGGTAAGAAAAAGGTAGAGAGGCATGCCAAGGGATGCTTGTGTGAAGGTGTATAAAAGATGAACTCTACCCACTTCTCTAATTTTTTTCTAGACATATAGTAGCAGAGCCCACCCAGCCACAGATGGAAGTAGAACAGACACGAAGTGCTATCTGAACTACAATGGCTGAAGGCAACCATGCATGTCAGGAATTATAGCTACTTTCAACCTGACCTCAGGAATTTGAGAAGCAAAGCCCTGGGTGACAGTACTTATCTAGAACGGGTGCTTTCATGTGAGCCCACCTAGCCCTGCAGCAAACCTAGGCAGGGTTTCCATCTCCTCTTTTGCTCCTGGGTTGTTAGAGCTTATGTTGTACTTAATGTGTTTTCTAATTCTCATCACTACCATGAATGCCATGGATTTCAAAACTGCCTAAAATGCCAGTTACTCTGGCCTGCACTATCACAATCCCCACTAATTGGGACCTCAGAAATCTGAAGTATGCTCTGTCCAAGACACCATAGAGAGTAAGTGAGGAACTGCAATTTGGACCAAGTCTAAGCCTTAAAAATTTACATGTTTTCTAATGTACTTTTCTGAATCTACAGAGTAGTGTTATTATTAGTTTTACTGTTGGTCTTTCTGCTAGTTTTGTGGGCTTGGAGTGGGGAGATTTGGCCTATGGAGGGGCTTATTTTAATGTAGACATTAAATAAAAAAATAATGCTTCAGGCAAAAGTTGTGCAGTGCATCTATTCCATTGCGTCCGCTTCAGAGGATCACTGTCCGACAGTGGAGGAAAGGATCTGTGGTCTCATAGGGAGAAAGAGAAGCAAGCACTCATCAAATGGCTTATTTTCAAAATGCTTTGCAGAATGCTGCCAATGGCTAAGATTTCCATGGATATTAACTACTGAAGACTTTTTTCACAAAGCAAGTGCATGTGTTACAACCAAAATGGATACTGAAGACCTTGAAGTAAGGAGAAGGTGCTGTAACCCAGACCGACAGCTGGAATGAGGTCTAAGGAGGACACGTACAAGAGGACCAGAGGACCTTAACGGAGGTCATCGCATGCTCGGCAGCACTGGCTGAAGGCTGTCAGGCCCTCCTTTGCTGGCGAGCTAGAGACTAATGCCAGAAAGTTGTGCAGTTCATGTGCCTCTTTTCATGCAAGCAAAATTTACTCCAAATTTTTTTTCATAGGTAAAAGCCTATGAGAGATCATTTATGCCCACATGGAAAAAAATAGACTTAAACTGAAAATACAATATTTTTTTCACAATTACACAGTGTAGTTTGCTGAAAACTTTTTAAAATGCCAAAGAAGCCATCTTCTAGACTTTTAACCAGTTTCTTGTGAGTTGTGTAAATCAGCACAAACCAATAAAAAAATGCTCGTGATGCATTTGTCACAACTAAGGATGATTTTAAAATACAGAACTGTGTTTCAATGTAAGAAAATGGGTGTGAGTGGAGCCTAATCAACAAAACAAACAAGTGAGCAAAATAGAACCGGAGACATGGAAATAAGGAACAAACTGACAGTGGCCAGAGGGGCAGGGGGAGGGGGATAACTGAGGAAAGAAGAGGAAGGGTTGTCAAGGAACAGGAATAAGGGACCCAGGGACAAGGACAACAACTGAGAGGGGAGGATTGAATGTGGGAGGTGGGAGTGGGTGGAGCAGGGGAGAGTGATGGGGGAAATATGGGGACAACTGTGATTGAACAACAATAAAACATTTTAGAAAAAAAGCAAATAGATTTATCACCCTATTGAGAACAGATCTTTATCAAATCATCCAAAGGATAAATTGCTTGATGTCATATCACCATATGCTTCCAAACAGATTACAACCAGACTGTGATCCTACAGAATCAAAAACCAGGTTAAGGAAAAACAAACCCAGAAAAAAACACCACGCTCGCACATCACGGGATGAAGCTCGTTACTGCTTCCACGTGTTGTGCTACACAACTGTGCTGCCTGTGTTTTCCAGTCTGGTAGATTTTTCCCCTCGTTCAGAAGATGTGTCTTTTCTGTCAAATATAAAGCAGAGCTGCTCAGATGGCCAGTGCGGTTTCTTTGAAATGCAGCCAAGGGAAGGCTGAGGCATGTCCATGCCCTTGTCCGGGTGGCTCTTTTAAATCGTTGTGCTATATACCCTTTAAAGATCCAGGCTGACGAAACAGCCTGCAGGACTGAGGGTACTTTGTACATGATGTGTCAGATGTCTGGGAGAGGTAGCTGATTGTTTACCTTTGAATTGCTTTCCCTCTGAGGGAAGTGTGAGTTAGCATTACAGCATTCCTCGGGCAGGGGTGCCAAGCTGCAGATATCCGTCAGAGGAGCCTCCCCACCAAGGGAACAGCATGTCTTTAATTCAGCCTGTACATCCCAGGGTTGATTCCGCAAGGATCAGAGTAGCCCAGCTCTGACAAATCAAGTTGGTTGTTCCAGAACAAGTCAAACCGTATACAAAGCTGGTATCACAGGCTCATTCTGCTGTCAAGAAAGGTAGTTGACACTAGAGAAGAATAGTTAAGTATTCAGATACTGTCAGTAGTAAAGATGAAGATAAAAGGGGAAAAAATCAACTAACAAAATGTATTACATCACATCATGACCTGCGATGGAATGAATGGAAGAGTGAAACAACAATTTGGTTTAAAGGATGCTGTTTTTCTAGGGTGGCTAGAAAGAGTTTCGTAGAGTTTTCCTAATAGGAAAGTTCTGAGTCTCACTAAAGTTTATATTACTGGTCAGCAACTAAGAGACTTTGTCCCCCTTCCAGGGTGGATATTTTATACATACTCTATATTTAATTGGATTTAATCTACTGAATGTTTAGGTTACTGAGACCAATACGTGAAAATCATCTTCCTTTTTTTTATGTGCGTATAAACCAATTAAACCAATGTTCTCAAATTACTCTATTTGTAAAATCAAGGTGATTTGCTCTATGTCCATCGTTACCCCATAATCTATTATTTCCCCAGCACTTTCAAACATTGAATCCATTTAAATACATCTAATCCCAAACCATACCATTTTCATCCCGTTGGCAAGATGCTTCATTCTGTGTATGAAATTACAAGTCATTTTCTGCAGTTGTTCAATGAGGCACAGTGCGAAAATAAAAGCATGAATGTGCCGACGATAATATCCAGTCTCCATTTTGCCCCATGTTATAACTTTTCTCCTCCATTAAACATGAAAGTAAGACCTTTATTCCTGCCCAAGTTCATCATTTATTAATTTCTTATCTCAATGTGATCCTTTAGAAACAACTGCAGATACTGCTTAGTCTATCTTACAAGTCATCGAGTGTCACAATCTCTACAAATAATACCACCTGAGTATTGAAGGGGCTGTCAGAATAAGAATACTGAGGGGAAATTTTTCTAATAGATTCACCCGTTAAATTGACCCCTCCACTTTCTTTTCAGTTTTACTTTTTGTGCCCCAATTTGAAATAAATTGATAGTTGAACATTATTGCTGTTCAATGTGCATTGATATAT
>PVKU01008816.1:0-69209 GCA_004027475.1 Anoura caudifer | reverse complement strand
GGATCTCTCTTCTCCCATGCCATCTTCTGCCAGCACCTCCAAAGGCTGATCCAGTTGGGAGCTAGAGACCCAGGGAGCCTGGAGATGCATTTCAAAGGTTGGCCTCCCCAGACCCAGAGTACTTGAAAGAAGGGCAGATAATGAAAGAATCAAAGTGGGGGAAGGGTGATGGTAAATATAGTATAGTCACTGTGATGAACATTTGTGCCATCAAAAGAAATGAGCTATTCTTGAAGTGAAACGAAGTATAGAGATGAAAAAAAGATTTGTGGCAGCCAGGGGTTAAGGAGAGGGAAGAGTGGAAGGGAAAGGAGTGTGGCCATACAAGGGCCACAGGAGGGATCCCGGTGGTGAGGGGAGTGCTCCGGGTGCTGACTGTATCGATGTCAGTGTTTTAGATGTGGTAGCGCACTGCAGTTTCGCAAGATATTACCTTTGGGAGAAACTGGGTAAAAAGTACAAGGTACACAAGAGTGCTCATTCCTACAACAGCATGTGCATTTTAATTATCTCAAAGTAAAATGTTTGATTAAAAAAGAAAAGACAGGTTAACTTAAGATCAGATACTGGATATTGCCTGGCCTTACATCATCAAAAGACGTATAATTACTTACTTCCCCAAAAGACTGAGTCTTATGTTTGGCTTACAAGAAACCTGTAGCTCCTGGCATTCTTCCTCAACTTTGCTAAAAGTCCATTATCGTTACATTGCAAAATCCCGAGCACACCCATGAGTAGCCTTGATCCATTAAGACATTTGCAGAAACACTTGCCCAAGCACATGAAGTCAGAGAGACCTGAGAAACAGGTATCTGTTAGACATAATGAAAGGGATAGAGCAGGGGAAGTGAAGAGAGTTTATTTCAATATTCATTCATTCCTTGTCATAGCACAAGAAGGATTTAAAATGGGTTTTTAACATAGTACAATAGGATTTTTTTAATATATGAAAAAATCTGGGTGAAGAGAAAACCAGGGACCCAGTCAGAAGCAGGGTTAGTACATACGTGCCTGTGTGAAGTCACGTATCCTACGAGAAGTCTACCACTCGGTGGCCTTTGGTCCTGCATTTCCAACTGCCAACGCAAAAGGCAAGATGTGATCAGTGACATGACTATAAGATAAAGCCTGACTTGAAAGAAACCCCTTTGCTGTGTCCTCATAGATGTGACATTGCAATTTTACTCAACGACAGCTTTAGGGTTCATAAAACAACTAGTTTCATAGTTCAGTGAGAACAGTTCTACCAGGGACCTAAATAATGCAGTTTGGGTGTACAGCTTCCTGGTTTTGATTTGGGAGCATTTGGGAATATATTCAAATGGAAAGAATTGCATCCTTTAAGAATAAAGAATGTTTTCAACCAAGCTTTAGGTAAGTATCAGGGGGAGTTGGCAAACTCAAATCTGTACGGGGTGCAGGAAGGTAAAATAACAAGAAAAGTGAGATGTCTGTTAGAAACAAATGCACACTACACATACAATGAAAACGACGTTTGACATGTGGCCTCACATTGCGGAAACACTAAGGCACCCTAGGATCTATGCCACCTCAAGCCTGTTTGTTGCTCATTACCAGCCTGTTGTTACCATAACCCAAATCAGGCCGGATGTTACTGGATCTCGTTTTTCCTGTGTATTACAGTTTTGTTTGGAAAACAGAAACCACCGTAGCTATTTTAAGCACGAAGGGCAAAGGGCCTGGAACAGGGAATTAGGCGCTCACACAGTGTGCGTGTGGGCCCCCAGGACTCAGCTGCTAAGCACAATGGAGAGCCCGCCTCCCAGGAAGCTGTCAACTCTGCCTCTGACAGGAAGATGGGAAATCAGAAATTTTCTCTGAATCGTTTGTTCTAGGAACCATGTAGAAATGAGGGAGCTACTGATTCTGTGACCCTTGGCTTCAAAGCCATACCTCACCTGTTAGGTCCATGCTAGCAACAAAGTAACAGTTTAAAAGATGCTGCTCACTTTACCTGTTGACCCTGACAAAGCTGGTGACAAGAATGCTATCCCAGAACCTTCATGGTGCCTGCCACCAGGGCAGCAGGACCCCTGACTTTGAAATACTGTCTGAGTGCATCTGATTGGTCAAAGCAAAAGCTAAGTCACTTCTGGCTGCCCAGCTTAGAAAAGCCATTTTTAGCTGCTCAAACTCTGGGGGTGTGGGGAAAGGGGGGCATGTGGAATGCATGCAGAGTAATCGTCTATTTCATTCACCATATTGAATTTTCATATAAAAATCACCTGAGCTTTTTAATGCTGGTGATTAATCAATTTTAAAAGACTGATGGGAGGGCAATAATGTGGGAGTCAATGAAGTACATTTTCGGCTCCATGGCAAGTAGGGGGAGGGTAGTTTGGGGCCCACTTTAGCACGTGGAAGGAGAGGTGAAGTCCTGGCCCCCCCCCAGCCTGTGTATGATAACAACTTGTATAGTGCTGTGCTCTATTTAAATCACTAAAAATAGTACTATTTATTACAAGTAGTAAATGCCTGTAAAATAATATTCCAACAACACATGTTCACACAGTAGAAGTTTGTTTTTCTCCTCTCACTTCCCACTGACATTCCCCAGATGTAACCTCAAATAACATTGTGAAATAAATCACACTTCACCATGTTTGAAGTTGAATCTTCAGGAAGCATCCTTTGTTTCAGCTGGTCTACCGAGGGAAAGCAAGAGCCAAAGTGTTTGAAGTGTTTGGACTCGTTTGAGATCCTATTCGATGTCTGTCATGGGGGCTTAATTGTGCTACTGAGTCTATTGACTGAAGAGAAGGCTACCTCTCCAACGCAGGGGGTTTATATCCAGCCTGGGAACAAATATAATTTCCTATAACATAGTTTATAGTCTAGTGAACAAATATAATTTCCTGTATCTGACATGTTTTATAAGCTTTTTGTGGTAATCTCAAACTTTGTGGTTAATGGTCATATTTATTCTTAATATTTGAATAGCTTAGAGAGTATCTTCTTCTCAGTAAACATTAAGGGAGAAGCTATAATTTATTGTGGTCTAAAAGGCTGTAAGCAAATATTTAAATTTAAATAAGACCTTTGTTCCCCTAGCTTGTCTTTTAACAAGTTCCCTTGCTTATTGTGCTCCTGTTTTCACCAGAAAGTAAAGATTCTCTAACCTTCTCTTTCTGTTCCTGTGGAAAAGAGTAACAACCAGCACTCTTCAAAGTACTTGGATCAACAAGGCCTTCCCTTCTCAAGGTGTCTCATCAGATCCACAGTGAGCTCCAATTTTATTTACATTCAGCCATGGTCATGTCAGGAATTTAGGCTTCTAACTTATATTGCCACAACTGTCTTACATTTGAGAAATTTGTAATATATACATTGTCTGTACATGTTTGTGTGAACAGAGAGAACAGTTTGTGCATACACACACACACGTTTATAAGAATATCACTTTCCAAACACTTTCACATAGTATCTCATTTAATTGTCACAACAACCATATATGGAAAATAAGTTACCTATTATTACCTCCAAAGAGGCTCCAAGAAGTTTCGTATTAATAGTTTCATTAAGATAACTCATCTAGTGAACCATCAGACCAGATGTGGGTCCTCATTTCTGAGTCCAGTTCTCTTCTTCCTAAGCTGCATGTCTTCCCATAGAAATAGTCAAATGTAATTGGACACTTAGAGTTCACATTCATACTCCTGCGGGAACGTGGGGAGCAGAGAGTTCTGCTCCTTGTTCCAGCAATTAGAACCTACTGCTGCTCTTGGCCAGAGGCTGTGTGTGCCCAGTGTCCTGGGAACTGGGTAAATATTTTGCAGCAACTTGTCTGAATCTTTGACTTTAGTTCATCCAGAATTTAAGTTCTAATTTGTTTCTTTTCAGTCGTCTTAGAGAACTACCCCTGAAGCTTTATGTTGCTTTTCTTATAATATGTTTATGTATGTTTACTAATTAATTTAGAAAAATGTTTTCATAAAGATAAGTAATTAGAAATAATAATTCCACTATCCAAATATTTCTACCAGTAAAATTTTGATGTATATTTTTTCTGTCCTAACCAGTTTGGACTACAGTAATAAAATACCATAAACTAGGTGGCTTAAACCACAAAAATTTCTTCTCTCAGTTCTGGAGGCTAGAAATCCAACATAAAGGTTCCAGTAGATTCAGTGTGTGGTTTGCAAATACCTCCCTTCTTGCTGTGTCCTCACCTGGTGGGCTCTGGCTCCATCCTCTTGTTATAAGGGCACTAATACCTTGGAGGCTCCACCCTCAGGGCCTCGTCTAAACCTAATCACCTCCCAAAGGCCCCACCTCTGGATACCATCACAGCCGGGGTTAGTGCTTCAAGGTATGAATTGTGGGGCAGTGAACACACACAAACATCCACTCCCTGTAATAGGAATTCAGTCCACAGCACTTTTTTTCTTTATAAATGTAAACATTTTTTGTAAATAAGATTATACTGTTTAATTTCTTTTGCAACATGTTTTTTTTTCTCTAGAAATAGGAATATACCACACATATATCTTTATATCATTACATTTTTTAATGATCTCACTGCACAGTGTCAGAGTTTACTTAAATCGTTGGTTGGTTTTAAGTTATTTCTGTGCTTCACCATTCCACGTGTGCTGTGTGTCTTTCATTTCCTGTCTCTTATGGGGCTGAAGCAGCTAACCCTAACCCCATATGTAGCCCCTGAAAGAAGTGGCCCTCTGTATTCTACAATAATCCTCTTCCCACAAACAATAGCTGATTGGATGAAGCCTGTTACTCTTTCATCATTCAGCTAGCAATCATTTAGGTCATTTTAGAATGTTAACTAAGAGACAAGAAAATGCAGTGCAAGGAGGCATTTCAAAGGAAGCATGCCTTGCAACCTAACACTTGCAACCAAGAGAACCTTGACTGAAAGACTGTGGTAAAGTCTGAGGCTGAATATAATAATTTTTAACATATTTATGATTATTCCTTGGAATACTTCTTAGAAGTGGGATTGCTAGCTCAACTTTAGAGGTTTTTGAAATGATTTTTTGATGCATATTACCAGATTACTCTCTAGAAATGTTAAACCAGATTATTCTCTTCCTAACCACCACTAAATCACTATTAATTTATTTTTCCCATTTGATTTCCCAAATGGTATCTCATTGTTTTTAAGTTGCACATACATGATTTCCAAGTGAGCTTTACCATTTTCTGTGAGTGCTGGGCATTTTTATTTCTTCTTTTATGAATTGCCTATTCATATCATTTGTCCATTTTTTTCTGTTGAAGTAATCATATTGTCCTTATGGACTTAAAATAACTCTTTATATGTTATGGGCTTTAATCTTGATCAGGATCTTTTTTATTGTGAGCTAGTGGGAGTTAAAAGGAAGAGCAGGAAAAGGTGGACAAAGGGTTTGGGCAAAGGCTGCTGCCAAAAGAGCACCGGGTGAGTGGACACTCCCTCTCCTGATTCTCCCTCCTCTTCCCCGGGGTGTCTTTGATGTGGGGTACAGGGTATGGGCATCCAGGGTAGTCACAGAGTCTTGCAAAGAAGTATATACACCTAGGTATTTTTCAGGGAATTAATTTCCAGATCTTCAAATTTCATATAGGTTATTCCTAAAACGGACTGCCTGAGAAGTCCTTTTCTAACCCCTTTCCTAATAGTGTTTCTCCCACTTTAGAAAATCTTGCTGGGGTGATTTGCCCGGGGAGGGTGTACAAAACTCAATGGGAATTGAGTGATGATACTTGTAATTGACTTCATTCCCATCTATGTGAACAAAATTTTTCAGTGGTTTTACTAAGAGATGCATTTTCAAGAATTAAAAAATCTTTTTCTTAATGATGACTGATGGAAAGTTGTAATATATCCATGTTGTTTCGATCAATTATGCCATCTATCAATCAGGATAGTGTAAGCTACCTTGCAGGAATAACTTCAAACTTCAATGGCTTAACAGGCCAGAATTTTGTTGTTTGTGCACATCACAGGCTGCTGCAGATGAGGAGGCTCTCCTTGGGGACTGTTGCCAAGGGGCATTTAGATAACTCTGCTTCCGTCTTGCAACTCCGCCAGCTCAAAATTCCAGGCTTCCAAGTGGGAAGACAAGGGAAAGGGGGGAGAGAGAGAGACAGGGTGCTGGGGGTAGGAATGGGTTGGTGTGGGGGAATGGGTGAGCCCAGTCTTGACCGACTACAGCAGAAAACAACACATCATTTCTGCTCACACACCCAATGGGAAACTGAGAAATGTAAACTTCCTGTTACCCCCAGGAAGAGGAAAGGATGGCATGAACACAGCTCTGTCTCCGCCACAGGTACCCCCAATAGTACTTGTAACAGCCACTCAGTACAAGTGGATTTCTTTTTAAATAGTTATGGGTACAGGTTAGAAAAAAATTAATTTCACTTTATTTTTATAGGAAAGTATAAAGTAGATAGATAATCAAGTACCCTTAAGCCCACAAAAAAAAATGCATTAGGATAAAATTCTGTAAAGAAATGGAAATAGGAATTCAAGGGGAGCCCTGGCAGGGTAGCTCAGCTGATTAGAGTGTCATTGTCCCAATAGGCCAACATTGGGGGTTCGATCCCTGATCAGAGCATATACAAGAATCAATCAACCAATGAATAAATAAATAAGTGGAACAACAAATATCTCTTTTTCTCTCTCTCCCTCAAATAAATTTTTTTAAAAATTCAAAGGGAAAATGAAAAGATATAAAATTTGCAATTCTTACCTAGTGGTGATGGCAGGTGTCAAATTGCTATAGTACATCCCATTAGATATACATATTATAACAAGTCATTTAATCGCTTTAAAAAGCCAGTATTTACAACAGACCATAAATTATGTCCTTTACTACTATTCCAGCTTCTGATGAAATATTTTTACATTGCAACATGAAGCTGAAGGAAAGTGCATAGTTTTTCAAAATTCCCTTAGGAGAGAGTGAACAAAAATGTAGTAGCCCAGGGTTCTACACTCCCTTTAGGAAAGCGCCCACCCAGTTGGATTTCAGTATTTAAAAAACTAACAAGAAAGAAGAATAATTAGTGAAACTGCTTGTGCTGAACTGGACTTGCAGCTGTTATGGGCTGCAAACCCCAGTTGCTTACAACACCAACTTCCCGGGGAGCCCGAGAACAGAAAGGTCCAGGTACAGAGCCACACTTGTCCGTGCGTCAAGGTGACAACCAGACTCCCATTGGCCACACCCTGCTTACCTTTGCAGTCAAGCTGCCTCAGGGTTTAAATCTTTTGCCCTGAAGTGGGTGAATGCTTATTGCCTTGCTCCTCAGCTGTTCACTTCGAACCACTCTCCCGGCTAAATAAACATCCTACCACTTCCACCGAATAATCTAAAGCAGCCTGTCTTTTTGACTACTGGCGATGGCAGTTTTAGGCAGGGGTCTATCTCTCCTTCCTAAAAAGGCCCATTGACCTTTATTGCAAGTGAAATAGCTTATGGGAACAGTAAATGGCCAACCTTACTGTACCATAAAACAGAGCTCCTTGCAGCCTCCCCTCTCTCAGCTCCAGCGTGATAGCACTCCTCGTAAAAGCCACGCCGTCTCAAAGGTGCCAGCCTTTACACAAGCCCAGCTGGGGAGTGTCCAAAATGGCTGGACCAGAAGATTGTCTGAGGATACTGCCGACTGTATAGCAGATGTTTCTTGACTGGAATTCGAGATCACTTTATTTCTGCGTTTGCTCTTCTCATAACTGGTGCAAGTGACAACTGGCAATATGCTAGATGCATAGGAGAGGAAGCTTATGTGAAAAGGCCATTGAATGCTGTCTAATTTGGAGATTGAAAAAACAAATTCTACTCTCTGGAACCAATCAAGGCAAAAGCTATTAAAAAGACACTTTGCCAGGTTTCAAACAATCACTAAACTATTGTAACAATTCTGTAATACCTACTGAGCACCAACCATTTGCAAGGTGATGTGCTGCAGGAACTAACAAGAAAGATGTGATAAGCGGAAAAGTCAAGAATTCAGAAAGTGCTCTCCTGGCCAAGGCCCAGTCATCCCTTCGCATTTCCCATTTTATCCTCATCACAGAATTCACTACTACCTGACATTTTCTCCTCTGTTTCTTTATTGGTCTCTCTCCCACAAGGTTGTAAGCTCTATGAATGTTGACACTCGGCCCATTTTGTCCTCTGCTGAATCCCCAATCTGTTACAGACTTTCAACACACTTTGCCAAAGAATGAGTAAATTCCCACCCTCAGAAGAAGCATGGACTCACAAGGGACAGAAAATAAGCCCCCAAGTATCAATAATATTCAATTATTTAATCCATAAAAAAAGAGCTCAAAGAAAGCAATAAGGGGCTTGAAGAATTGAAGGATCTTATTTTACAGAAAGAATCAACTTTCCTACAGGAAGGAGTCTGACTGGGCTTCCATTCCCTGGGCTGGCGTGGGGCTGGGGGGCAGGGTGAACTGCGGAGCTCGCGGAGGGAATATTGGCTCTGAGCCCCTACAGTTGTATGAAATGAAGAGCTGCTAGCAAAGCCTTCATGGTAATCAACAAATTAATGAGCCTTTGTTCAACACATCCCCTGTGCCTGCGTCATGCACTGGTCAGTCCTTCCTCCAAACTGTACCAGGTAACCCCTGACTCTGCCTTCTCGGCCCAGGTCACACCCATGGCATCACCCGATGAAAAATGTCAGTCTTTAAAGGAAAGGGAATCTGTGCCTAAGAGGAAAGAGGCTTCTACAGGATGTTGGCTCCCAGGGCACAAAGTCAGATTACGAGCTGATTGTCTTGCTGGTGCCTTAGGGACAAACTACTCGGTGATGAGCATTTCCCAGAACAGGATGGATCTTTCTAGACGTTATCAATCCGAGGCAGAGAAGGACTCGGGAAGAGGGCCTTAGTCTTGTGTCAGAGAGGATCTTTCTCCTCTTTTGGATGGGTAGTCAGTATTGCCCAGATGCCCAGAGGTAGAGGTTCTCTCAACACCTGCAGGCAAATGGAGACTGAAGCAGGTAACCAGCCCCACAGGGGGCCCTCGGACCCATCTGGAGGGGCGATACTGTTTCTTTGTCAGTCACTTCTAGCTTTCAAGAATGTCTAACATGTTGTACTTTGTCCTGGTATCAGCTGTTGTGAAACAAAGAGGACAGTCTGTCTCACGTTGGTTGGAGTGACAAACGCGAGAAGCGTTTCCCTTTCTGTCTCATCCCAGCTAAGCCCAGAATGGGCAGTGGTCACAGCAGAGGACAGCTGGGCTCCAAAACATCTCTTGAAAGTCACTCGCCATCGGGACACAAGGTAGAGAGACCAAAAGAGGCCCTGCCTGCCTCGGGCAGGCTGGCGGCAGCCTCCAAGAGCATGGGGGACCTGGAGAATGCGCTGAGGGCCAGTGAGAGGCAGAGCTGTCCCTGGCAGTCGAGCCAGGGGTGTTTGCCAAGTTTAGTCATTAAAAACAAGCTAGATCCACGTAAACCCTCAGTAACATTGAAATTTTATACACAAATTACTTTTATAGTGGTAAGGAATTATCCATTTATTCTAATTTTTTCCAAGGTAGCATCTTGATTAAGGGTGAAATACAAAAAGGGTTTTTATTAAAGTGAAGAAAACACAATATTTTTAACATATTTAACTAATATTGTTGAAGTACTACCCAATTAGAGGAAAGAAAAATGTGTAAACAATTTTAAAAGATGAGCCAAAATGATAACTATTTATATATGATATAGTTATGTAGCTAAAAGAGAACCACACAAAAGCTATTGGAAATGACAAGATAATCCACTAGGAACTCTGGCTATACAATGCAATAACCAGTAACTTTCCTACATAAGAACAAATCACAAAAAAATAATGAAAAAATCCCATTTTGAAGAGTACTCAGAATAGTAAAATACCTTACCATTAAAATCAGTAAACATGCAGGCTGTGTATAACTGAATATTGAAAGAATAAAATGGCATTCCCTGTGTTTGTATTAGAAGTTAAATAGTATAAAGATGCCAAGTTTCTTGAAATTAAATTATTGATTGAATGTAATACCAATAAAAGTGCCAACAAGATTTGTTTGCTTATTGTTGAGTTCACATGTAGAAAATAAAGATATCCATTATATGTTTATTATAGTTGCAATAGCCTGGAAACAATCAGAATGTAATCAATAAGAGATTGGTCAAATCAAGGTGTATTCCCAGAGGATACCATTATGATATCATGCTGTTTTTTTTTTTTTTTAAGGGGATATTTGCAGGCCTGGATGTGGAATAATCGTTAAGATGTATTGTGAGATAAAAAGACGAAGGTGCAGAAATGTATATGCACATATACAAATGAGATGTCTTCATATGTGTGCGTATACACAGATATAACACAGACATGTTGATATACACAAACATACGGTGTGCCATTTGTGTAAATACACATGCATGTGCGCACACACACACACACACTTTGAAGAGCACCCAAGAAACCTTGCCACTGGAGATGAGGATGAGGAAATAAGGGGGAAAAGGCTACCTTTCCACCATCTATCCCTTTTATGCCATTTGGTGTTTTTATTATATGTATGTCTTAGCTTTTTAAGAGAAAAAGTTATTTTTAAACAACAAAAAGGAATAAAAAGCACAGACCTAAAAAAAGAGTGCTCTTTCAGTGTAGCGGTATCCATTAAAATGTAGACAAGCGCTTGCATCTACACAGCCATCCAACTGCCACCCATACCCTGGAGAAATTCCCACCCACATGCACAGGTAGGTGTGTACAAGGGGACAGAGCCACAGCACGGAGGGGGACACTCAAAATTGTCTTCCTGCATAGTACCTACTATTTAGAATGTAAATAAATATTTATAATAACAAAAAATTGGAAAAAATATCCATCTGCAGGAAGATGGTTAATAAATTTTGGTTCAGCGAAATACTTCACAGTTAAACATGAAAAGATGTTCATTATAATGTTTAAAGTGAAAATTAAATTGTAGAATAATATATGTAGTTTTTTGTCTAAGCATAGACATGTATGAAAGGAAACATCAAAATATAAGTAGTAGATGTGGAAGACATTGTTTTATTCACTTCCTCCCAGCCACACCTGCCTCTCCCCACTGCCCTCCCTCCGAGGGCCCCCCCCCACCCTGGTCTTCGATGGCGCTTGAATTCCGGTGAGCTGGGTCACGCACACAGTCCTGGCTCCAGCCCCGCCTGCAGCAAACTCTTCCTTGGGGTGCAGAGCTTGCCCGTTCCGCAGCTTCAGTGTATTGGCTTCCGGGGAATTTTGCAGGAGGGAGAAGTGGTGGGACTGATGTGTCCTGGTGGCCCCACCATAGTCCCTAACAGTACCTCCAGGTCCCTCTTGGTGGGGGGGGGGGTTCCCGTTTTACTTTTTTACACTTTGAACAACTGGCACCCATTTTTTTCAAAAAAAAAGTTTATAAATCTATAAAAATGTAAATGAACAAAAAAGAGAAAATATGACAAGTCTAAGAATAAATTTGACTTTTAAAACGAACGTAAAAATAACACGTAAAATGATATATTTTTACTGGTGCCTCTCACTGTACTGTGCAAAGGATTTGTGACCACAAAAGAATTAATGATCACAGTGGTGAACCTGATGTCTGGTATTAGGCATAGTTAGCTAAGCAATAGAGAGAATATCTAGTTGGCAGTGAAGAAAAAAAGTGTATGACTTAGTTGTCACTAAATGAAGCTCTACGTTTTTCTTATAATTGTTTTTAATCCACTCCAAACCAACAGTGCAGGCTTGCATTTCAATGTCATTAGCAGAAAATGTTTGCTTTTGCAAAAATACGCTCTCATCCCTGCCTCTCAGAAGTTAATAGCTGTCCCCCAGCTTCGGCTGTGGGCCTCAGTCCAGGGGAGCCCAAAAGTGTGTTCAGGGGCGGACATGGCCTTGGTGGAGAACTGTGTCTGCTTATCAGCTCAGGAAGGCCTGTGCCAGCTGAAATCACAATATCGTGTCCACTTCACTTGCTCTGGAGGTGCACTGCTAAATTGCCTTAATCCAAACCTCACACCACAAGCTTCACCACTCTCTGGTCTTCTCTCCTTTATCTGAGTAGGGGGAGGGGGAGGTCAGAGAGGGGAGGCGAGTCAAAGGGCCTCTCCTCTATGAGAACAGCAGGATAACTGGTTTTCAGGAAGCCAAACCTGAAATAGAAGCAGAAGCCCTTTCATGTAATTGAGGAAGACTTCCCTGTCACCCTAAACCCTTTCTGGAGGGGACAAGCCCCATTAAGGGTTTTCTGGCCTTTTACCGGAGCCTGCAAAACACCCTTCTTGTGCCTTATCCAGCAAGTATTAAACTGCCTACTATGTACAGATCCTCTGGAACTGAGAGCCTCCAGATGCCCCAGAAGGCTGATGTCTCAGCAATATCAAAAGAGGAGCTGGGTTGCCCAAACAGATTTCAAAGCAGACAAGTAAAACTGTCTTCCTTATATGGTGAAAAGCGCCCTGTCGCTTTAAGGCCAAGAGACTTGGCTGCAGAAGGTCCCTGGGAAGTTTGCAGGCAGCCCCATCCTGTGTCTGATCCTTGCAGCTGTGCAGGTGAGTTCCAAAACCTCTCCCCAATTTGCCCTCTAGGATCTCTCTCATCTCATGGCAGGTTGGAAATGCTAGTACAGAGGGAAAGAGAAGGTCAGGGTCATTAGAGACGGTATTGTCTGAAGAAGTTTGAGTTGGAGGAAAAAATAAGGTTACTAGAGAAATATGCAGTAATGCAGCCAATGAAGATGCATGTAACTTCCAGTGGGGGGAAGGCATCAAGGTTACAGAAGGCCCCAAGGCATTCCAGGACAGGGCAGGGGATACAAATTCGGCAGGCGAAGAGGAACAAATTCTAGGTAAGACCCTGCAGGGGTTACTTTAGACTCTGGAGTGAAAGAACCTTATCAAATGCAAGTTTAAACCATAGCTGGGAGGAAATAATATTTCTGCAAGAGCTGAAGGCTTTGTGGGAGCTACAGGGCTGACTGCAGCCGAGAAAGTATGCGTGAATGTTTGCAGTATCTACTGGCATGGAAGGCTGCAGCCTTAACCCTTCATGCAGCCTGGCTGGTTTGCAGGTAGGGTTTGCACAGAGCATG
This sequence comes from Anoura caudifer, assembly GCA_004027475.1. Lineage (NCBI taxonomy): Eukaryota > Metazoa > Chordata > Mammalia > Chiroptera > Phyllostomidae > Anoura > Anoura caudifer. Next base: position 56,133 of record PVKU01008816.1, on the reverse strand, counting down.
GGGAGGGCGTGCGGGTGCACGCATGGAGTGTTGCAGTAGGAGACTAAATAAATGAGTAAGATTGTGATTGGAGAAACACATCTCCCATATCCCCACAGTACCACCTGCAGAGAAAAGAGCTTTCTAAGCTCAGCAAATTTCATGTCATCCACAAGAAAGGGCTGGAAAAAATCTCATTTAAGAAGATTATTGCTCTGTCATTTATGAATTCAGTTTCCTGATTTCTTTTCTCCCATGGCCTGAAGCCTCCAAAGATATTAATTTGAAATTAACTAATAGAACTTTTTAACAGTTAAAGATGTGCTAGCTAGTAGTGTATGTCTCTGAAAGGCTGAGATGAACACCACGAGGATTGGAATTTTATTGATATAATAAAAAGAGGTGGGCATAGCTAGATGGTCATTTTATAATGCATCCAAAGCCCTTTGACTGAACCCATTCATCAGCTACAGTCAAAAGAGAAGCCTGCCCGGGAATTTAGAAAGAGAGATGCTGAATTATAGGGCTTGGGGTCGTCTTCCTCCGGGTTGAGTCTGGGCCATTCATCCTTCCAAAGCCAGTGGTTTCTCCACAGTTGTTATGTGGGGGAGTGAACACAGAGGCAGGATTAAAATTCCTTACATACTCCATGCCTTTAAAATACTCATTCATGTGAGTAGTCAGTAAAGAATTCCTTTTATTATTAACTAACAAATGCTCTATCCACTTGTTTTCTAAAGGCAGAGTGTTCATGAAAGGGGTTTTGTTTTATCAACAAGGATTTGTTGGTGCAAGGGTCCGTCTCTTCTCGCTTCTGATGGGTGGGCAAAGTGCTGACTGTTGCTTGCTGAATAAAAAGATCTGTTCTTAACTCTGAAAGTCACAAAGGACTCCACTTGGGCCTTACCCATTCAGACACGCTGATGTCCTGAGCAGAAAAGTTAACAATCTTTTGCAACGCTGATGCATTCACAATCTGGAAGAGAGTGGAGTGTGTGGGTATGACTTTGCTTCATTTTCTATCAAGCTAAATCCAGAAAGCAGTGTCAAATATACTGCCTTCAAATGCGAATGCTGCCAAGAAAAACAAAACCTCATTCCCAAAGCTTGAAAAATCTCAAAAAGTAACACACTGTGATCTTTTATAAGCTAAAGTAAACCATTTAAAAAGAAAAAAGAAAGAAAGAGGATGCCCAACTCCCTAGGAAACCCACTCCTAATTATTAACAAGGCTCATTGTTTGGAAGTACTTCTTAAAGCAAACCTACTTCCGCGTATTTTATTTAAGTTGGTTGCTTTCCTTTGGTATAATAATATTCCATATGCTTAAAGAACAATAGTAAACCATCTTAGAATCTCAATAAAGGTGGTCTATACAAAAAGTAAGTTTAAAAAAGCATTTTTAAAGACACAGGCACCTCTTGCAAGTGTCTCAATAATAAGCAACAGCTACTTCTCTATAAAATCTCCCAACACAGCTGTGTTTAAGCACATGATTAGTTTCCATTGTTCACTTCAGGTCGTTTTAAGAGCAAGTTTGCCGTACTTGCAACAGGGTTGTGTATGACACACTTTAAAACTGAACACATGCTCTCCGCCAGCTTAGGAAGCCGGTGATAAATTTCAGCAGCAGAAACATTTCATCGGAAGTACAAATCACAGCACATACATCAGCCGGAGACTGAGCGCTGTCATTTTTAGCTCTCAAAAGTAAGGGTAGGTCAGCCCCATGGCCCATCTTCTAGCCATGGATTAGCACTGCCTGTGGGAGGCTGGTGTTTAGAATCCACACTTGGCTTAGCTTTGGGTGGTGAGCACATAATGCAAGATATATTATAGAATTCTACACTTGGAACCTATATAATTTTGTTAACCAATGTCACCCCAATACGTTCAATAGAAATTTGGAAGAAAAAAAGAGAGAGAATCCACATTTGGCCATCTAATGCGGCTGTGAGACTCTGGGCTAGTTCCCTCCTGCGTGGGGGCCTCGGTTCTATGGTCTGCCCTCTGGAGTGGCAGTGATAGCTGTATGCATGGCGAGGCAGGGCAGGGACGCTGGCAGTGTCGATGCTCCATAATTGTGTTGGATCCTTGTCCTTTAATAAGAAAAGACTAACCTTGATCTTGCCTACACCCTTTAGAACAATTTTCAAGTATGAATATGCATCTAAGAAAATGTAAATTAAATTCTTTTTCATTAAAGGTTTTATTTATTTATTTTTAGAGAGAGGGGAAGTGAGGGAGAAAGAGAGGGAGAGAAACATCAATGTGTGATTGCCTCTCACATGGCCCCCACTGGAGATCTGGCCCGAAACCCAGGCATGTGCCCTGACTGGGAATTGAACTGGCAAGCTTTTGGTTCACAGCCCGCAAGCAATCCACTGAGCTACACCAGCCAGGGATTAATGAAAATTTAAGTTTCTAATTAGGTGGAACCAAAGAGAAAGAGATCTCACTGCAGGGGTTAACTTTGGAAACAGGTTTAAAATCTGCTGGGTCACCTGAGGCTTCAGAATGATTATGTTCTTTAAAAATATTGTTTAACTGTTGACCCCATGGGAAGTACCTCTTGCCTTGACCCATGGGAAGTACCTCTGTGTCCTGTCCACTGGCAGAAAGGGTTGCAGTGGGGGAGAGCAAGTGGTCAGTACTGAACAATGGAGTAGAGAAATCCTGGTGGCATTGCATCTCTTGACACATCTTTTTGTTTTAATTCTATTTTATTGATTACGCTATTACAGTTGCTTCAATTTTTCCCTTTGCCCCCCTCAACCCAGTGCCCCCCACCCCTCAGGCAATCAATCCCCCCACCATTGTTCATGTCCATGGGTCATGCATATAAGTTATTTGGCTGCTTCATTTTCTACACTGTACTTTACATCCCCATGGCTATTCTGTAACTACCTATTTGTACTTCTTAATCCCCTCACTTCTTCACCGATTCCCACATACCCCTCCCATCTGGCAACCATCCAAATGCTCTCTGTATGCTCTTGACACATCTTTGACTCACCTTCCTCCCTTCTCCCTTCTCTTCACCTTGAGCTTGTCAGATGTGATTCATTCATGAAGTCACCAAGCTGTGGAAGTTTGAGGAGATGTCTAGACCATCTTCTTGCCTTCAGTCAAAGTGGCACTTGAAACAACCAAAAACAATGGCCACCTACCTCTGCTCAGGGAAAGGACCTTTCAAGTTCAGTCTATTATCTTCCTGCACTGGGACTGCCCCTAACTGTGTAATAAAAGCCCAGTTTCTCTTGATATGCCCTGGGTCTGTCCTTTATGTTGTGACAGATTGCTGTGGGAAGTTGCCACTGGGTTGGGGGTGCTGATAGGGCCACAGCCTCTGAGAGCGGCAGCACGCCCGGTCTCCTCTCTGATTAATCCCCTGGTGTGCAGACCTTCTTCTCCCCCGATGTCACCACCTCTATTCTCCTTCCCCCACCCCCTCTCTATTGCAGGACTTCCCAAGCTAGAGAGAGCGTGCCTCAGAATTACAGTGATGCCTCACCTATCGCGGGAGTTACGTTCCAGAGACCCCCGCGATAGGCGAAAATCCGCAAAGTAGCGGCGTTATATCTATTTTATTATTTATATATATTTTAAGGCTTTATAAACCCTTCCCACACTCCTATAGACCTTTCCCACTCTCTTATTAACACTTCATATGCTCTTAAACACTTCCTACACTCTAAAACCTACGTAATTTTAATAACATATAAAATTCTATATGGGTACTCAACAGCGATGTATACAGTCATCCCTCGCTGGATCGCATTGTTTTAAAACCCGTAATACAGTGAAGCCGCAATGAGTGAACCGAGATATAGCAAGGGGTGACTGTACCTGGAAGGTTTATTGATACAGTGCTGGGACCCAGCCCCAGAGTTTCTGGTCTGTAGGACTGGGCTGGGGCCTGAATATTTACAATTTGTAACAAGTGCGCAGGTGGTCTGGGGAGCCCACTTTGGGAACCACTCCTCTCATCCAACACTCAGTCTCACTCACCCCTCCATCCTGGGGGTACAGGAGAGCTTCTCCCCACAGTTGTATGTTCCGTGTTCACTGAATTCTAATTGTAACAAGCATTGTGCTGAACAACCTTACATACATTATTTGTATTTTTCCCAACAACCCTGAAAGTTTGGTATCATGAAACAAACAAACAAAAAAGGGTAAGTAACGAAGGTCTCACAAGTGACAAGAGGCAGATAGGGTATTCAGACACAGGCTTATCTGGAAAGATGTGCTCTTTCCACTGTTCCAGGGCTGGCAAATAGGTGTTTAACTTGTACATCAACTCTGATTTATTGCTAGCGGCTGCCTGGTGCTCTGGGTGGAGGAGTCCCAGATGGAATGGGTGCTCGGCTGAGGGAGTTCTGGAAATGGCAGGCTGTACCCACGGGAAGTGTGGGAGTGGAGAGGGGCAGCGTGGGTGCCATGGATTTGCAGCCCCCACCTGCGCCCTGTTCATGGACCAGGTTTCGTGAGCTACTAGAATCAGATGAGAGGTGGGCATTCAAATTTGTTCCCTAGGGAACAATAAAATGTATTTACTTTTCCTCCCCATTCTCTGAAGGTTGAACCTAAGTTTTTGAGCCCAGGTTTGAGAAGGTATCATAACCTATAAAGTAATAAAATAAAATGCAACTGGTAGATAAATAGTAGAAGCCACCAAGGACATTTAGCCTTAAAATTGAGCCGACACGCGAATTACATTAATTATAGACTTTGTACGTTGTCTGTCTTTCAGTGTGACCTATCTAGTGGATTGCCTTACACTGAAATAATGCACGGTGACTTAATAAGGAAGTGATGACATTTCCAGTTTGCTTCCTCCATCCACCATGAACATTTAGTGTGGGATTGTTTTACTTTTAAGGTCTTCATACTTTATCTGAAAAATGAGTTTGATAATGCTTTTCTGCTTCTTCCTAACGTTTGTTATGTATGTGATTAAATGACTTATTACTTAATGGCATCGTTATTTCATCAATGAATGTTTTAAAAATGTATCCTCAGGCACTGGGGGCATAATAGCAAACAAAACAGACTACTGTCATGGAACTTCCATTCTAGGGAGGAGGGGCAGGCAATCAATCAGTGAACAAATAAAGAAGAAAACAGTGTACAGTGATGAATGTGTGTAGAGAGAGTGACTGTGTGTATGTGTGTGAATGTGTGTGTATTGCCATTTTAGATGAGGTGGTCAGGGAAGGCCTTTCCGAGGAGGTGACATTTAAGCTAAGACTTGAATGTGGAAAAAGAGCCGAACAGGGATAGTCTGGGATTGCAGTAGTCCAGGCAGAGAGAACAGCCTGTGCAAAGGTCCTGAGGTTGAAGGTAGGCAGGAGCCAGATCACGTAGACTGGTAGGAATTTTCAAGTGGGGGTGATGAACCCCTTACCCTTGCCTAGAGGGTGTTTGGAGATGTGCAGGTGGTGATTCTGTTGCAAAATGCTGGAGTCGAGGACAGAACACTATTGGCTTTTCGGGGCCAGGGGCCAGGGATACTGAGTGTCTGGCACTTGCTTTGGATGGACACACCCCAGACTTGTCCTACTCATACGACCCTGCAGATACTGTCTCTTGAGAAATCCTAAGAGCCTCTAAGGCCAGGGTGAGAAGTTTGAATTTTATCCTAGGAGTGGAAAGCTGTTGGAGATTTGCAGGCTTTAAGAGATTACTTCGGCTGCTGAGTGGAGAGCGAACTGTAAGGGAACCAAGGTAAAAACAAGGAAATTCAGCAGGCAAGTGAATACAGAGGAAACCAGCATGGAGATGATGGTGGCCTGGGTAGGTGGAATAGTGGTGAAGGTTTTGAGAAGTATTTTCTTCTTCTACCTTTAAGAAGAAGACTGCTAGATAAATATAATGTGTTGTTTCCCATGACATCCCTATGTTACCTTTTTTCCTCAAGAGATTTTTCAGTTTCAGAATCCGCTGGTTTCCTCTGTATTCACTTAAGAGATTTTTTTCAGCAGCAAATTACAGAAGACTTTGCTCTTGCAAATGCAAGCCCTTACTTATCCTTGCTCTTTAACCTCACAGATCTATGTGCATTTCAAGTTGTTCATAGCTCAGGAAGGTAATCTATCTGATTTGGGCTTGTAAAAGAGATAAAATTACATGTGCTTCCTGAATAATAATATGTGATTTCTCTCTGTGAAGGGTCAATAGGAATTAGTCTACATAGATCATTTTACAAAACCAGTGCTTAGTCACAGGAATAACAGGGACTAAGTCTACATTTATTCTGCTGAGAGAGGAACATTAAGTGAACATCAAAATCTCTTGAAGGGATTGCAGGCATTTCAGGATGAATTTTATTTAAGCATTAAAGCCTTGCAGATAGTGTTCAGGTGCGTCAGCTCCTCCCCCACAAAGGCAATTCACTTCCCAAAATGTTAGAGAATCCTCTCACTGCTGTCTTCTCTCTCTTTCTAATTACCACTTCTTCCTGCACCCCCACAGGAAGTGGTCCCCAGACTGTGCTCAGAGTTCACCTGCAGAAGAAGCCACTTCTCACATACCTGAGGGGAGGAGCATTCTGGCCCCCAGACTGGGCTGAAGCAGGTGGGGCAGGAGAAGAAAAAAGAGGAGGTGGGTGGCTTCAGGCCATCCCCACACTGGTGGATGGTTTCACTGAATGTGGAACTCAGGAGGTGGGTCTTCCCACTTTAATCTTGTATCCTGAGAGCAGAGGGGGTCAGACAGCAAAGGAACACTGAGGGCAGGATGTAGGTGAGGCACCTCAGCATCCAACTAGAGCTGATGGAGTTGGGTACTCGCGCATCCACATCCTGCCTTCCAATTTCTAGTTGAAACTGACATAGAGGAACAGAAAGTAGATAGGACCATCCAAAAAAAATCAAATTAAGTTTTTTAAATGTGTCACCTAATCTACATAAACCAAACTCCCAGGAATAAAAAAAGCAAATGGTCTATTTAACTATAACAACCAAAGAAGAGGAAGCTCTGCCTTCATCTTTGGGCACAAGTGTGGTCCTGCAAGAGGCAGGCCGCTTCACTGCCTACTGCAAAGGGGGAACCAGAATCACGTAGTAGAAAAGAAAGAGCATTTAGAAATCCTGTCCCAGCTACTGAGTAGTCATGCAAATTTGGACAAGGTCACCTTCTTGAGCTTCAGAAATAGTGTTGATCAAAAGTTCTTTCAGACTCTGATATGCTTTGAGGCTCTAATTCCTAATGCAGCTCAAGGTTTTCACTGCCCTCCAAAGCCCCTCATAAACCAAACCATCCACCTTGACCAACTTTTATTTCTCTCTCTTGCTCTGAATTTATAGCTATCTTCACGCCATCCCCACTGGCTCTGAAACACTCCCATCAGCGCCCTGGAACACTACTGCGGTTCCTTCTTTGCAGGTCTCTCTCCCTCTACTAGCTCTTAAGCTTCCCTGAAAGGACGTACCAATTCCAGTTTTGCCTTTGACTCTTGGGGCTTAGCATGCTACCTGACGTTTACTGGGTTTACTGCACACTTTGATGTCCAGCAAATGCTTATTGTTGGATGAATGTATGGGGAAGATACAAAAATAAAGAAGAAGACCAAGCAAGTCAAAGCTCAAGAGCCTACTTTTGTTAAAAGCCATACATTCTACATTCTGCGCATAAGATCCTGGACTTCTTAGGAAAAGCGGGGGGGAGAGAAAGAGAGAGAGAGAGAGAGAGAGAGAGAGAGAGAGGAAGAAGGAAGAATGGTAGGTAGATATTATAGCAATAATTTTCAGATATCACTGTTTCTACTACACTGTGTCTCCACTGAGACACACCAGTTCCACAGATGCTTACAAGTACTACTTTTACCTAGTCTTTATGGAAAGTCTTATATTTGTAAAGAGCTAGTATAAAACTGCTGAGTAGAAATTTCCAGATCCCTTACTCTGTGACTTCATGCCTCCTTAAGCTGTTCCCAGGGCTGGGGGGGAACCCAAATCAGAAAGTTTAAAACTGACCACATATTGTCTTCTGAAGCCTTGACCCTTTCACTTATTTAAAATTCATAATCACCATGGCCTCATAATTAAAATTGCTGAAGAGCCTAGGGAAGGCCCTGTGGGAGGAACCCCTTAGCCTGTCCAGCCAAGTTACCAAAAATGGCAAAGCCTTGCTGGTGTGAAGCTGGGAAGAAGGGAGGGGGTGGGGACTAACTGCAGAGGTGGCCTGCGATGGGACAAATCCAATCCTGGTTCAGTTCCTGGAGTCTGGATTTGAGGGAACTAAGATAGGACACAGCATCAGAACTTCTGGGCAGTGGCCAAACGTTTGATGAGCTTTAGCCTAATCAGGGAGGACCATGCACCAGTGGTTTCAGCCTCAGGAAAGGGGTCAAAAGGTGAAGGGAAAAGCAGTTGATTTTGCCTCTTTCCTGACCAGATCCTCTACTGAAACGATGCTGCTGGGGGAGCTACTGAAGGCTGGGGCAAAAAAACACTCCTCCCCGCAAAGCGTATGATCACCAGGGGTCTCCCTGTGGGATACTGAGTGAGCATTTCTTCCAAAACATTGTCTGCAAGGCAGACAGTAAGACACTTCTCCAGCTTCATCACGGTGATGTGCTATGTATGGGTCTTCCACCCACTTGTCTGAGCTCTGTTTGCCACCTGAGTAGCCAGTGTCATGAACTCCATTAATTTTACTTTTTTGTCCACTGTGAAGAGAAGCAAGCCTCTTTGTCCCTTATTACTACTGTCCTGGGGGCAGGGAAAGACACCATCATGGAAGCATCGTACAACTATAAGGTTAATGACAATCATAAACCTTATTCAAACCAAAAAGAGCTGGGCTTTGGTGAGCTTCATGGGGTCCAATCTAAGGGACACAAAGGGGGAAGGCTGTGGCAGGCATGCAGACTTTGTCATAGGGGCTGGTGGGGACGTTGTATCCGGAGCTTCCATTTGCTTGTGCAGATTGTTGTCCAGGGCATGAGCTTGCATGAGGGGCTGGGGCAGCTTCAGCGTCCCCCAGTGCAGGCTTCTCGGCCAAACAGGATGGATACTGAGGCAGCAATACCACGGAGTAGCTTTCGACAACACCTTATAGTAAAGCTGTAAGGAAAAGCTAGGGGTTTAGCTAAATTCTAGGGTAATGCTGGGGGTTGGAAGAGAGAGGTAGAGAGAGAAATGTGACCCGGGTGGAACACCCGGAAGGATTTCAAGGTACCAGAATAATCTGACTTAAAATGGAGAGGTAGGAGATGCTGGTATTCATTTTGTCATTCTTTAAGCTGTGTGTATGCTTTTTATGCCCTGCTTTGTAGGTATGATATATTTTAAAATAAAAAGATAAATTTTACCCCCTCCAAAACAATAAAGACCCAAGGTCTGAAAGCAGCTGATCAAGAGCTAAAGAAGCTGCCGAAACCACGTCAGTAAGACCGTAAGTGAAAAGCTGAAACTCGAAGCAGGAACCAGGGAAGCAGCGTAGATCTCTCTGGGAGTCTCGGTCTCTCTCGGTCTCCCTTCCCCCCAGCCTCACTTTGTCTCCCTGCCTTCACTGGTAAAATTGTTGCTGACTGGAAAAAATTTTGTGGGAGTGAGGAGAGTCAGAACTTATCTATGAATTACATTCGAGAGAAAATAATTTTCACCCCCCATTCCCCACCCTGCCCTGCTTGTCAGGGCAGGACCGGGCAGGACTGACTGAGCACACTTTTCCTTCCCAAGTTGAAAAGTTAAAAATAATGCCTCCTCCCTGGAAGCAGGGGTTCTAGTGCAAGGCGTCGTTGAACAGAGGCCTGTGTGACACTAGAGTGTGTGCAGTAGGGTGGCTGTGCAAGCCTTGCTGGATGAGCAAGCGCCTTGCCCTGTCCTCACCCGCCTTGCTGATCTCCATCCTGGGCTCTCCATGTTGCTCTGTGCACCAGCTTGATATTTCTTTTTTGCTTCGCTCTTTACATGCCTCAAATTGCTCATTTTTTTCCCTGAGCCCTGGCTTAGCCAAGTTGCCTATATTTGGTTCCTTTGATCTTTCTGTTAAAATCAATCTCTTCTTCTAATTATTTTCTGTTCCACTTCTTTGAACCCCTTCCAATTGCCTCCATTTCTCAAGGAGCCAGGTGTTGAATAAAGCATCTGGGCTAAGTTCAGGCAGAATCAGGTAGAGGCAGCTACTTGCCCCCAGGTCTTTGCTGCCTCTTCTTTAAGCAGCGGAGGTGGCTCACTGAAAGCACGTGACCATCCAGAGGCCAGAACAGTACCCTGCCTAGGGCAGGGGCTCAGTAAGTAATTACTAAATGAAGGAATTAATTGCAGTCTCTTTTAAATGGTCTGGACTATATTATAATTTACACTTAATTTGCTTCCCCAACCCACCATCAGCCTGGATCTCTTTCTGCTTTCAGGTTTTTCTTTCTGGTTGAATAATTATTTCATAGCCTATTTCTTTGATGCTTTAGTTTATACATTTTTAAATTAAATTTTCTTGTTTCTCCATCATATATTTAACCTCATTAGTTTAATTCATGTCATAGGATTTTGCTAGTAACCTTGTTTACCAGATTAGCACTATTTATAAATTATTCTACGCTGTCCTTTCTCCAAATAACTGATAATCAGGTTCATATTGTCTTATTTTTAATTTCTCTTTATTAGAGAGTAGACTTTGCTTCTATATCTGTTAATTTGCAGTGTTTTTCTCAGTAGCCACAGCACAAGGCTCATCACATTCTGTGATTCTGGCACAGGTTTGCGTTGAGAATAAAGACCATTTTCCTAAAATGACATGATGTCTAGGAATCGCTTCAAAATACTCTAGTGGGGGTGCGGGGAGTAGTAGGGATATAAGTGAAATAAGGTTACCACGGGTGGGTCCTCGCCAGAGCTTCATCATGAGTACGTGGGTGTTCAATGTAATCTTCAATCATATAAATGTTTGAAGTGTTCCTATAATGTAAAGTTATTTTTCAAAAACAAAAAGAAACACATAGATATAAAGTTGATCCTATAAATTATCTTAGGACTTAGGGAAAGGGAATTCCTTCATCATCCTCCAGTTATCCTTGTCCTTGCCATTTATTAGCGCTCAGCCATTCCTCTGCATTCACTGCAAAGCTTAGCCCTTGCTCCTCCGCTTCCCTTCTTCCCAAACTCTTTTCTCACCTAGAAATTTTATTGAGCCCATGTGTGGTTTGTCCAGTGCCTCATACCTGCAATGCCAATCGCCCTCACTTTCGCTTCCTCTCAGCATCCCACTCTCCCTTGATTAGACTTTAGACCGTGTTTAAAATGATGCGGGTCTTTATTGCTGACTGTCCTAGCACTGTGGCTAAGACCTTCAGGTTATGTTTTGTTATAGAATTTACTTTTTCTCAATATTGGTCAACACATAAAACACATTATATATATATATAAAATCCAGACACTTCTGTCTTAAAGTCCTTCAGGTCTCTCCATCAATTTCAAGTTCAATTCAAGTTCAGTTCCTTCACATCCAGTTCTTGCTTTCCTACCATTTCCAGCCTCTTTCCCTTCTATACTCAGATATTCCCTCTCTTTTCCAGCTATACCGCTTCCTTCATTTGTAGGTAACAAGCTATGCCTTCTCACACCTCCAAACACTTGACCATACTGTTCCCTAAGATTGGAATGACCTTCTGCCATTCTGCTCCTGGGGGAACTTCAGCAACTTTTGTTTATAACCTCAAGACTCAATTCAAGCATCACTCCCTTTGGAAGGCTTCCCTGAGCTGTCCACATGGAGTTAACTGCCCCCTCCTATGCTTTTCTTCATAGCACTTAGACTCTACCCATCCTAATACTTTGAAAGCCAGTTGCAATCGATGACATTCTTTGTTTCCTTTCTAGACCATGAGCTCTTGGGCCAATTTCAATTTTCCCTTCCCAGCACCCAACCCAGTACCTGGTAAATAGTAGATATTTGAGTGAACGAGTAACTGAATGAACAGAGGAATGGATAAATGAATACTGTTAACTCCTTTTTTAAAATATATTTTATTGATTATGCTATTACAGTTGTCCCATTTTTTCCTCATCATTCCCCTCCACCCTGCACACCCCCTCCCACCCACATTCCCCCCCTTTAGTTCATGTCCATGTGTCGTAAGTTCTTTCACACACTATTCTTAAGACAGTACACCCCTACCCAAGGGCCTTCTCCAGAGGGCTGAGTCTGTGCCCTTGGGCCGGCGCAGCTCCTCCAGTTGCCTCCTAACTGCCTCCTCAACCCACCTAACCCATCTCGCTGCAGCTGCAACTGGATTGCCCCCATCACTGCTAAGTCCATCCAGCTTGGTGTTTCACCCGGACATGTTTCCCAGAGTGTGGTGCACAGTAATTTTTAGGTGACACTCAAACAAACGTCGTTTGACAGCCTTGTGTTTACATTCATGTATATTCAGTGGGGGGAGGAGAATGAACACATAAAAACTGAGATTTCACGGGGAATACTTCCCAGGATGAGACAAACACAAGAAGTACCATGGTAATCGGCCTTACCCAGACCTCGTCGTAAATCAGGGTCAGGGTGCCCGGGCATAATCATAAATGTTCCAGGTCCTCTGGAACTGAACCCTCCGCCGTGCCCATGAAAGCAGATAGCCAGGAATCACAGCAACAGGGGAGGACTCCCGTACTGAAGTCCACAGGCACCTCCATTATATTCAGCGATATGTTGAAATGTCCCTTCCAGAAGTTGCTTTAAATGTGTATAAACACCTAAATGTAAGAGTTAAAGTAGTTAAATGTCTTCTGAGTTGTCCAACCACATCCTTATGTGAGTTCAGTTAGTGTGGATTATACAAAAACTAACAAGATTTTTCTCTGATGTTGATTCTCACCTTTGTCTGAAACGATCCATTAGAATATCTAGCTATTTTGATTAAAAAGTTCCATTTTCTCAATAAGAAACTTTTGTTCAACCATATATTTTATAAGCTAATTCAATTTATTCTATTTTTTGTGTGGCATTTTTACTTTATATTTAAAACATTTTAAGAACATTGTATTTATAGAATTTACTATATTTTATCAAATCTAATGCACCATTGATATACAAAACATAACTATTTTTTGTGCTACTAAGAATGGCAAAGATGTTGTCAATTATAATTACATGACGACATTGATTCAAAAACACATCCCAGTTTCAGAGGGATGTCCTAATAAAGTATGTCCTAATCGCCCCAGTTGGGGTGACTCAGTGGATTGAGTGCCAACCTGTGAACTGAAAGGTCTCCAGTTTGACTCCCAGTCAGGGCCCATGCCTGGGTTGCCAGCCAGGTCCCCATTTGGGGGCATGCAAGAGGCAAGCAATTGATGTTTCTCTCACATGTTAATTTTTCCTCTCTTTCTCCCTCCCTTCCCCGCTCTCAATAAATAAATAAATAAATAAATAAACAAATAAATAAAATATTTAAAAAAGAAAAATAAAAGTATGCCCTAAAATTAATGAAATGCAGCATATGCACACTTCACTTTTATTTTAGCAGATAATACTGCTATTCCATTTATCACAGAGGAATAAACTTTCCCTTTTGAATGAATGTAATTTTAGAATGAGTTGATGTAAAGAAAGGCATGATGAAAATAGGAGCAGAGGTGGAATGGCAAAACCCTGGCGGTGGCCAAATGGTTGCTTGCGACTTGGCCCCGCCGCGACTTGGCCCCGCCGCCCCTTGGCCCCGCCTGCAGGCTCAGGCCCACCCCACAGCCCTCCAGCACTGCGCCCAGATCCCGCCTGAGGCAGAGCCCATCTTCCCCGCCGTGCAGAGGAGACGGGGCTGGGCGGTTACACCTATGCACCGGCTGAAGAAGGTGGCTATGCTTCACTGAAGTCATTTCGTGAGGGTGAAAAGAAATTCCTAGGAACTAGACTCATGATAAGTATTAGAATACTCTGGTCTTGCCTCTATTTAGATTAAAGCATACGCAGGGTTTTGTGTTGTTTTGTTTTGTTTTGCTTTGTTCTTTTTTTTTTTTTTTTTTTTAACCCATTCTCTAAGAAGTAAGGAAAGAAAAAGGACAGTTTAGTCTCTGTTGCTGGGTAATTTATTTACTGAAGAGTGGTTTCAGTGATCATCCAACCAAAGAATGGTCTACCATGTTTGCCATAACAGATTTTGCCATTTGAAAATAATGATGTATAACCTGAAGCAAAATGTATTTCACTGAGAAAGTACAGAAGTGTCTAATTTCCTGCTTCCAGAGTAGGAAAAGTGAAGAAAGAATTATTTTAGATGGAGCCGGGAAAAACCGCTGAATTTCCGTTGTGAAACGCTGGGCTTTTGTGCACCACCTCCGGGCCGCTGCAGCGGGTTTGCGTGCCCCGTGCATTCAGCTCCCCGCTGTACAAGGTCCAGTTTTGGACCGCTGGGCTCCATGAGTATCGTTTCTCTGAGAGCCATCCAGACCCTTTGATTTCCTCAGGGCTTATGCTTGAAGGTTGTTGTGAATCATTAACCAGAATGGGAGGTCAAGTAAGCTCCCCTGCTTGCACAGAGTCTGTTTTTGCAAACTTAATTTTGAATTTAATATAGGTGTAATTGAGAAGATAAACCGAACACATCAGAGTCAGCAAATATTCACGTCATATTAAGTATCAATAAACCAGTTATAGTATAATAAAATGGAAAGGTCTTATAAAAGATTATTTATGGGCTATTAGTTACTGGTATAATTTTTAAAATATAATCAGTAATAATTAGCCAAATTGATAATATTGGAGATGCAGCTGTTTCCACTCACTGGTAGTAATAATACCAGCAATAATTTTATATTGTAATGCCAATTGAAAGCTAAGCCTCTTGCAAGTCCTTTTTTATCCTTATGGATGATTTTGTTTATCAGAACATCGTTGCCTATTTTATAAGAACCATTTCCTGGTATTCATAAAAGTTATTGCTATCATATACGAAGTTTTGAAGGGTATTTATAGGTTAGAGGAAAATTGTAAGTGTAACCTGCTTCACCATCCTTTCTCCAAGCAGACGCAGTGGTCAGAATATATTTGGGAAGTAGGATCCCTGGGACTTGGTATCTTAGGTAAGATCTCCAGAAGCGGAGTCCGCAACAGGAATTTGAGTTCATATGGTTTGTTGGGGGAATAAACAGGTAGGAAAGTGAGAGAGAGAGTTGGAACAAGAAAGGGAAATGCCGGGTAGCGTATTGATCAGAGCGTCTGTCCTGCGCCTGATGGAGGCGGAGGGATACATTGCACCATAGGAGACAGCTGTGAGCTTTGCTGGCCAACACGCAGAGCAGCTGGGGGTGGGTGTAGCCGCCAGGAACAGGAATCTGCTCGGAGCCCTACGAGCTCCCAGTACATTTGGTGATGGAGTGGCGGTGGGCGTGTGGAGGGGAAACGCGGAGGGGGGACAAGGCGGCTCCCAGGTTCCCAGTCTGAACCAGTGAATAGGTTCTTGTATATAATAACACTTCCTTCATAATACCAGACTCTAAGATTAATATGCTAGAAATTTGTAAAATGAAAAGATTCTTCATTTTAAAAAGAAGTTTTCCTTTCGCTTTTACTTTTGGGGTGAAAACTTTTTGACATATTTGCATAGGATCAATTTTCCATTGAAAATATCAAACTTTCTTTTTAAAGTTTGCTCTTTTGAACTTTTCCATGTATTCTGCCTCCTGCTGAAAACAGATCTAGACTGGTCTCAGTACTCCACTCGCCGAAGGTCCCCCTGGCTACAGCCCCAATGTTAGGTTCGTTTTCATGAAATGGTGGTGAAGTACTGTTCTAATGCGTTCTTCCTTCAGTTCAGAGGTCAGCAAACTGGCCTGTGGGCCGCCTCCAGGCAGCAACCTGTTTTGGGATGGCTTGAGAGTTAAAGAGATTTTACATTTTTAAACAGTTGCTTAAAAAAAATTTAAGAAAATGAATGTGTAAGACACTATGGCCCACAAAGCTGAAAATATTTATGATTTAGCCCTTTACCAAAAACGTTTGCCAACCGCTGCTTCAATCCATTATAACCCCAAAATATTTTTGACTCTATCTACATTTTGAAGGAAAATCTGATTTAAAAAACTTAAAATTAGTAAATGATTTATGGAACCATGAAATTATTTGTTTTATGAAAGGCAACATCACAGAATTTATATCAATAAATTCTAACTCATCCAAACAATTATTTTTTATGGAATTCTTCAGCATATTCAGAATCATTCATTTTATGTTAAATAAATATGCATAGTTTATTCTCTATTTCATAAAGTATTACCACCTGTTTTGTGATTATTGGAAAGAAATTGAAAAACACAAGGGGATACAAAGGTAAAAATATCACCTGCAATCTTCTCTATAGTTAAGCACCATTAACATTTGGCTACATGTTCTTCTAGGCATATCCATTTAATTATTAAAATGTAGATCACATTGTATGTAAAATAGTACAACCTCTTTCATTCATTTAATGCCATAATTTTCAAAAACATCTCATTTGACTGCATTTATTTCACAGAATGAATATGTCACAATTTATTTAAACATCTTCCCATTTTTTGACATTTAGGTTGAAACTAATTTTTCACCATTGTAAATGCCACAGTGAGCTTCCTTATGCATAAATCTAGACCTTAATTTCTGTGTCCTTAGGCTAGACTTTTTAAAAGACTTAAGTATTGTCTCCCACATTCTGTTCCTTATTTTTTTTTTACAAACTCATTCTTCTTCTCCAAGATCTGTAAGTGATGAAATTCCTCAGGGCTGGAAATTTGGTCTGTTCTTCTTACTCTCTGTATTTGTCTCCAAATGAGTCTGTTAGACCCAAGATTTCAAATGCCATCTGTGTGCTCTGATGCCCATATTTACATCTCCAACCCCCTCTCTCTCTTCTAAGTTCCAGACCAACACACCCAAATACTTACTTGTCATCTCCACTTGTACGCCTTATACCATCTCAAGTAGAAAATACTCCAAATGGATTCCACGTCTTCCCTCCTTCTGCTCCCCTACCACACCCTACTCCTCCTTACTGCCCATCTCAGAAAGGAGCATCACCTTTCCGCTTCTGACACACACTGGGAAACCATCAGTGACATCTCTCTGTCCTTCACCACCCCATCTAAGTCAGTCACCAGGGCGTGTTGATTCTGCCACTTAAATATATCTTTCATGTTTCTATTTCTCTCCATCTCCCCAACCCTTCCTAAGTCACATTCATCTTTCTCCTGGACCACTTGCTATATTTGCTTCCTAATTGGTCTGTTTCTATTCCTGTCCTGCTCTGTCTTCCTATCCCCTTTGCAAGTCTCCACCATGGAGAAAGTTTCTAAAAATGTCAATCTGCTTTTAAAACTCATGAGTGTCTGTGAAGAGAAATATCTTACTGGCAACCCCTCTTCTGGCCACGTTTGCCCTTACTCTCTGGCTCCAACCCTGTGGTTTCCTTTCAGCTATTCAGCTACTCTGCTCTGCTTCTTGCATTCTCAGAACCTTTGTTCAAGGTGTTCCCTCTGCCTGTTAACACCCTGCCCTCCTGCCTCAGCTGGTCAGCCCTTTTCCTGACCTCTGGCCCAGCACACACACTACTCACGTGGTCTCAGCATCTAGGAGTCTACTGTTTGGGTGCTCAATACAAGTTGTCAGCTAAGTTGTCATATGCAGGGTGGAGCAAAAGTAGGTTTGCCCTTGTGAGTACACAAAACAGAGTTCATTCTTTTATTACTATTTATTAATTATTGTATCATTTTCCACACAAACAGCTGTAAACTTACTTTTGCCCCACTCTGTGTTTTTTCCCTGAAGTGTCTGTTTCTTCGCTAGACTGAAGTTCTATTTTGGGTAAATAGTGTTTGCCTCTTTTACCACAATATCTCCCAGTGCCTGGCATGTCATAGGAGCTCAATAAAGTTGTTGAATTAGTAACAGGCATGGGGTATAAAAGTTGTAAAGACATTTAAAACATATTATCACATGGTATTCCAGAAAGTTTCTATCAACCAATTTATATTCATCAGCAGTATATGAGTGTTCCTTTGATCACACCCATCCTGACACTGAGTATTATAGTTTTAAATAACTTTTAAATATTTTGCAGGCAAAATGTTACCTCATTGTTATTGAAATTGCATTTTTTGGATTGCTAGTGAAGATGAACATTGTTCACAAATTGGCAGGCTCTCATATATTTTTCTCTTGTTTTTAAATTCATGACACATTGCTTCTATTGAACCATCTTTACTGGGAAATTTTAGAAGTTTATTTAGATGAATTATCTCTCTACCCATAAAACACCACCACCAAACCTACTTAACTTCCTCTGAAGGGGTGGGCAGCTTTGCAAAATACTGCTCCCCAAGATTTATGTTTAGTCATTGATGACCCCCCTTTACTTTGGGTGATAATAGAATTCATCATGTCAACAGGGCCACTTTGGGGAGTGAAGGAGGGCGCCATTAATAATTATGCCAGGATAGCAGGAGTAAAGCAGGGCCGCCCTGTACAAGCCAAGACGTATGGCCTCCCTAACTCAGTTTCATGCAGACATAGAGCTCTGGGGATCTACAGCTGAGAGCAGAGGTCCAAATGGTGATCCATGGATAAATCGAGGATAAACCTGCTTTTTGTTCTGAATCTTAATATAGATGCCTCTGCGCTGTGCTGCTCAGTGACTCCGTGACTCTCCCTGGAACTCCATGTCTATAATGCTGCCTACTTCACTCATTTACCTCACCTCACCGACCCTTGGAAGCATCTGACAATTTCAGGCAACTCTCCTTCTATGATGAGGCCAGTGGCCCAAAGTGCTGCAGGGACTGTCTTGCCCATAAATGCAGAGCTAGTCAGAGGTGGGGCTTTGCAAGTGCACACCCATTCCCCCACGCTGCCTCCTTCATCACCTCCAGATGCAATGCATTCCTTCTGCCTGCATTGCCCCGCCAATGCCCGAGCTATTTTCTGACTTTATAGTGCTTCCAAGGTTACGTCAACAAGTGACCAGAACAGGGTTTTCACTTCCTAGAGTGTCTTGCAAGATGTTCCTCTTTCACAAGCCTAACACATCAAAGCACAAGGCACGCGATGTCTGAGGCAGCCCATCTTGTCCTGGGGTTACATACCCATGGCCTGGTCACTTGTGATGCTCCCTGGAGCATCCCTACATTTACCAGCTTTCCCAGCGCCTCCTAAATACCTTTTCACGTAACTTATACCCTTCAATGAAGCTCAAGAAATAAATTCAGAGTTCCTTACGGACTTGCGAGTTCAAGAATTGCTAGGAACTTAAGGAAAGTAGACTATGATGATGGAAAACCCCTGGAAAAAGAAAGACTGGGAGAGTTTAGATATGTTGAATTTGTGTCAGTGCCATCCAGTCAGAGGCGTGGCTTTACTCGGAGAAGAGCAGCAGGCTTCCTCTTCCAGGCTTGTCAACAGGAGCACACTTCTGACCAGAGGAGTTACCGCTAGAGTCCCGGTGGACTGCTGTGCAATTGTGCACTGCACAACTCCAGGGGGCGTCCTTTACATTCAGTTACATCTGTGAGAATTGTTCCTCCCGGCAGGGACCTGCAGGGCAGTGCGCATCCTCCTGGCACTGAACAGGGCACATTCTGTGTGGCCATACGTGGAGGTCCTGACTGACACCCTCTATGTTACTTTTCTCTGATAAAGACACTTAACCCTTTGCTACCTTACAGAATTTTCAGGGTGATCTTCATTTCCATTCACGTGGTTTCTGTAAGCTCTGTAGTATTTGTTAAGTCGTGTCCTGGTTTCAGGTTTAGAAAATAGGTCATTGGAGCTATTTTTTATGGGGTGAGGTTACCTAGATTTTGCCATTTCATTTTTATTGAGGAAAGCATAGGGAACAAATGCTTTCTCATGGTTTGCTAGATAATCAAACTATTTAAGATGTTAATGTTTCTTAAAGTTTTTTTTTTCCATTATAGTCCTAGAGACAGATCCTACATACACCTAAAATAAGTGTTTTCTTTCTTTCATTTACAAAGTGTCTACACACAGACTTGTTAGTCTGTAGACAGACTAGTAAGTTAAGATTAACCCATTGGCTCTACATAAATAAAGGAGAAATACCACACATTCCACCTGCCTAATGGAGAGAGACCTCGGTTTTGAATTAGCTGAGAAACCAACTTTGTACCTCCTAACAAGGAAGGCAATGAAACAATTCAGAGGTGAAATCCCAGGGGTCTTTGAGCTGGAAGAAGCCTTTAGTTCATTCACTTATTCACTCATTCAATTAATTCTTACAATTTGCTTAACACCATGATCATGCAGTCTGGCCTCCTTCTGGAGGAACCTGAGGTCACAAAGCTGGTTAGAGACAGGACTGGAAAGCAAGCTTCTGTGTTGTACACCCGGGACACTTCGCCCACAGTGCTGTTGGGTATTCCCATGCAGTTACATGCAGGTGATGAAATCAGGAGAGCATTTGTGTACTGCATGTGACTCGCATGTAATTCCCGTAATAAATTAAGATGGAATACAAACCCCACTGCCAGCCATTTCTTTATTACTCTGAATGCCACAACTTGGAGAAGTGCAGGGTTAGGGCTAATGACTTCAGCATTTGAGAGTTTCCAACCTATTTATACTCCTTATGATTTAACTATTTCAATCATGTCTCTTCTCAGGTGTTGTCTTTACAGATTAGAATCCTATAACTAGCACTGACCTCTGAGGAACATAGTCTCATTCCTACCTACCCTTTGAATATAGTTGCAGTTTCCTACCTGTGACAAAAATTTATAACCCAATCTCATGGTGGGTATCTTCTTAAAGGATTTCTTTTGGGGGGAACTTAAGGCATGTAGCTCATAGCAACGTGAAATTTCATTTTCTGAGGTGTCTGTACTCTGCCTTTTCACAATGAAATCTCCCAACTTGCTGAATATCACTGAACTTGTTGACAGTTGAGGAGGTCAAGCGCGTGTGAGGAGAAGAGAACAGCTGCTCTTGCCAGCTGCCTTCTTCTCTGCATAGCACAACCGCTGCCCAAGGAGCCTCTGCAGGGCAGGGGACTGGAAAGGAGGGTGAAGTTGCTGCAAGGAGACTCTGCTGACATTTTTGCCTGGTAAACTCATCCATATGCATCTGGACCAAGGGATACTGAATTTTAGTGGGGGGCTAAGAGCAGGGGTAATGAAGCCAAACCACCCTGGTTCAAACCCTGGCTCAAACCCTGGCTCTGCCACCTAGCTTTTCAGCTTGTTGACATCAGGCAGGTTACTTAACCTCACCATCTTCTGCATCCACACCTATAAATGGGGATGACAATTTCTTCGCATGATTTTTGAGGGTTAAAAGAATTAAATGTTATTATAATGAATAATCCTAGCAATGTTTATGATGCTCCTATTCCATTCCAGTTACCATGAACAAGATAGAAATGTCCTTGACCTTCATGGAATTTGGAGCATTTTTTCACACTAGGAGCCCTGACCCATTTAAGGGTTATGAAATCAATGTAATAAGGTGTGACTAGATTTTGTTTTAAATGAAGTAGGATAGGATTTTACAAAATAAGAGTTTTATAAAACTTTTTTTCAGTTGCATGTTTTTATATTTATGTGTGGCCTGGGTCTTGAGATAAAGTGGAGTTCTTGAGTAGTAGAAAAGATAAGCAATTAAACAGCAGTTTCCATACAGCATATGTGATAGGTACAGTGAATGTCATGGAAGCTTGGGAAGGTCACTTGACCCCATGAGACAGGGACAGAGAATAAGGGAAGCCTCCCAAGAGAAGGTGACATTTAACCTGAGACTTAAGTGATGAGTAGAAATTTGCCAAAAGAAGCTGGGGGAGGTTGGGCAGGAAGCAGTTCCTTTAAGGGCAGTGAGGAGTCGTGGAGGGCTTCAGTGAAGCCTGGGAGAGACCTGCTCAGATCTGCATTTGAGGAAGACCACTCTGACTGAGCAGAGATGGTGTGGAGACTCTTCAGTCATTTCAGGACACAGATGGACAGGACTCAGTGATTGATGGGGGAAGGTGCTGGTCTGGGATGACTCCTGCTTTACTCTCATCTCTGATGTTTAATGCACAAAGGTGACAGGGGACAAATCTCAGTCTGTAAGCTCCAAGCCTCTAACTTAGGAGACTTTCTGAAACAGGAAGATGACCTTTCGATCACTTTGCAAATCATCTATCTCTCCATCCTGCCAGATGAATCTGTAGACTGCTGCCGGCCTCGAAGTTGGCAGGGCCTCCAGTTTCAAAGTGGGATGGACCGTCCTTGGCAGGCCGTGGAAAGCTGGAAACAGAATGGACCCTGGGCTAGTCAGGCACCTTGCATGAAGAGAGAAGAAAAAAAAAGAAACCTGGTAGTTTCCCATCTGATCCAGAATATCTGGTCAAAAAATAATTTGAAAGGACAGATAATTCAAAGATGCTTGTATTTGGCTTTGAAATGCCACACATTTTTGGCAGTGTACTTACCTTGCCAAATGTTTTTCTAAGGCCTCATTTTGCAGTCCCTGAACACAGACCATCTGGGCAGCAGGGACAGGAGCTGAAGCCCAGGAGGGAGTCTGGGTGGGTGGTTGAAGAGGTCCCAAGGTTTGAAAAGTGGACTGAGACCACAAGTCTCTCTTACCACTCCAGCTGGTCACTTGCTACTTACGTGCTGCTACCTGTGTCCTGCCACAGAGCAGGGAACTTTTTCTGACCTAAGCCTTGCCAAATCACATGGGGACGTGAAAAGCGGCTGTCTGGTTCCCAGCACACCACCCATATGTCTGAACACTCCTGGAGCCACCTCCATCCCACAGTGGGGCAGCCAACTGACCCGGGCTCTGCAACCACCTCAAAACCAAACCATATTTGGAGCACATGGCAGGCTCCTTACAGACCTTACCGTAAAAGACATTCTAAGTTACAATCAGTCCTGTAAAGAGCTCCAGAAAAGAAAGCCCCTTTTCCTGTTATTCATAAGATTGCTGTTTCCAGAAAAGTCAGAAGATTAGCTTATCTTCCCTGGCTCAGGCTTACCCAGGAGAGGAAAGAGTCTTACTTCACTGAAATCACTTAAACAAAGGGTCTCTGCACCAAGTCCCCATTAGGACCTAGAAGGAATGTCAGGGTGGCAGCCACTCCCTACTGAAGAATCATAAGCATTTCCCTGGTCCTCCATCTGGCATCTGGACTGTGCCAAGCCAGGGCAGTGGCCCGGTCCAGGCTAGAATTCGCTGGGAGTAATTAGTAACAGGTCCAAATCTGGAAGTTCAGAGAAACTGATTTTCCTCAGACTATTGTAAAATTGAGTGCTGTTCCTCTTTTTTCTCCCCCTCCCTGGCCCATAAAATTATAAATAAATAAAGTATGCACATAGTGATTTGATATATGTATACATTCTGCAAGGATCCCCTCTCCCCCAATCTGGGTGAAAACCCCAGCACAGGGTTCTTTGACTCCGTTTTCTGCACAATTGACAGGAGCAAAGCCCTCGAGGTGCCAGGGGTGTGTCACCTGATACCTTCTTCTTCCCCTCCTTTGCTGTCTGCTTGATTGGAGGTGGCCAGAGAGGGCTTTGGAGGCCCGCCCCACAGATTCTCTATGACCGTGCCCGATGTCAACCCCATCGCACACTTACTCCTCCGTTCCCCATGCACACGCCTCTCTCGAGGCTGTCACCCTCAGAGTGCATCCCGGAGGGAAGGAAAACCAGCTGAAGCAACAGGTTCACCCACAGTCAGAACTTGAAAGGGAGGGCGGGTAGGCGACTGGAGCTGAGCGGTGGAGGAGAGGAAGCGACGAGGAGGAAGGTGGAAGGGAAAGGATGGTTGGTGCAGGTCAACCGCGCACACGTCACTCGAGCTCCCACATGGGCTTGTGTATGTTCGTGTGTGTGGGAAGGAGGTCCTTCACGAGGTCACTGGGGGACTTTCGCGTGGGTTACGAGGCGTGCAGCCCGCGCTTTGGGGTGTCGGGAGTCTTAGGCGTGGTAACCAGCCCTGCAGAGAGGGCTTGGGGCGCGCCCAGGAAACACGAGTGTTTCTGGGGGGTTGAAATTCACCACCCTCCCCAGGGTACCGCCTGTGCTAATTGACCAGTTCTGTGCCCTTAACACCCCGTGCCTCTTTTCTTCGGGCCTTTTCCCAGCCACTCTAACCTCATCCCCGCCCGACCTCCGGCCCCAGTCTGCTGCTGCGAAAACCGGGAGAGCGGACTGCGCCGCGCCCGGCATCCTCTGGGCATGCTCGGTGACGGACCGGCTCCGCCGCTGCCGCGCCGGGAGGGCGCGTCCTTCCTCCCCCAGGGCGCTGGCGGCGCCTGCAGCTACTGCCCCCGCGCCCCGGCCTGTCACACCTTCGGGGGCGGTGGGAGCTACCCTGTTCGGCGGGAGCCCAGAGCGCCCACCTACCCGAGCCTCCCGGCGAGCGGAGGAAGGGCCAGCCAGGGAGGCGCGGAGGCGGCACTCAGACCTCCGCGCTGCCGGCGGCTCCTTAGAAAGTAAAGCTCAGCTGGCGAGCGGAGCCAGGCTCCCCACCTCCAGCGGAGGGTGGGGCGGGGCTGGGTGGGTGGTGGTCTCAGCGCGTAGACCGAGGTGCGAATTTAGTATCCGCCCACCCTCTTCTCAGTCCCCGCCTCCGGGGAATTATAATTCTCTGTGAAAGTGTCGGGTTCTTGGAGAATCCTTGGGGTGCGGTGTAGGGGCGCGCCTGGCGCAAAATGGTTAAAACAAAGTCCGTGCGTGCCCTGCGGCCCCTTTTAAGGAAAGTGTGCGCGCTGGTGGCTAGACACCCCGTTTGCTGATTTGAGTTTTTTGCCCAGAGGAAGTCTGGTTGTGGCAGGAAGGGGGGTGGGATAAGGGATGCCTCAGGCTGGTGCCGGCTCCCGCCCCCAGGCCTCTGGCGGGGCGCACCTCCGGCCAGATGGGCGCAGCGCGCTGGGCCGTGGCGTTAGCGGCGGGCGGCGGGCAGCCGGAGCAAGCTCGGCCCGGAGGCTCACTCTCTCTGCCTCCTCCCCCCAGGATTACCGAGAGGATGGGATGGATCTAGGCAGTGACGCCGGCAGCAGCAGCAGCAGCAGCCGCGCCAGTTCGCAGTCCAACTCCACCAAAGTGACCCCTTGCTCCGAGTGCAAATCGTCGTCGTCGCCGGGGGGCAGCCTGGACTTGGTGTCTGCCCTGGAGGACTATGAGGAGCCCTTTCCGGTTTACCAGAAGAAGGTGATTGATGAGTGGGCGCCGGAGGAGGACGGGGAGGAGGAGGAAGAGGAGGACGAGCACGACGAACCAGGGTACCGAGATGACCACTGTCCCACCCGGGAGCCCGGGGACCTGAGCGCCAGGACCCGTGGCGGCGGCGGTAGGGGAGCCACCACTGCCATGCCGCCCCCGGTGCCAAACGGCAACCTCCACCCGCACGACCCCCAGGACCTCAGGCATAATGGCAACGTGGTGGTGGCCGGCTGGCCGAGCGGTTCTCGAGGCCCCCGCCGGGTGGTCCAGAAGCCCCAGCTGGCAGGGGGCCGGCGCGGCGGCCGGGGCCCCGTGGCAGGGAGCCTCTGTCTTCAGCCCACGGACCCCGGGACGTGCGTGCCGGCGGAGCCCCCTATGCCCCCGATGGACTGGGAGGCGCTGGAGAAGCATCTGGCTGGACTGCAGTTCCGGGAGCAGGAGGTGCGGAACCAGGGCCACGGAAGGACCAACTCCACCTCAGTAAGTTGGCCGGGGTGCGTGCCCACGCGCGCGCGCGCGCACACACGCGTCCACAGCCCGCGCACAGCCTGCACGCCCCCTCCTAGCGCTCCCGCCTGCCCGCGGCCCCATTCATCCATCCCCGAGGCTGGGGGCCGGGCGGGAGAGCCTGCCTTCTGCTCCCCTGGGGTACGGTTGGTTGCTCAGTCTGAGAGCTGTCTGGCTTTGCTGGATGGGCGGAGTGGAGGGAGGGGCAGCCAGGGAGCAGCGGAAAGTCGGGTTAGTGGAACCGGCGACTCATTTTAATGGAATTACTCAGGGAGACGAGGTTGTGAGTCACTTGCCTGAAAATAAATCCGGGGAGATTTTGGCACTGCAACCAGTGCCTGTGGGTGATATTTTAATTCGTTAATAGTTGTGGCTTTGTCAACCGTGGTGGGTCTTCCTCGCTGCCACCGAAGTCTCGCCCATGTGCGGGCTGTCCCTGTGCACACGCACACACTCGCCCGCCCGCACCTCTGGTCTGGCAGCAGGGTTTGTTCCATCTCGCGTTTGAGCGAATGCTCCTGTATTTGAATGGGTGGCCGCCCTCCTCTAAGACTCGTCCATTCTGAAACCCGGCCTGTTGTAGACCTGGGGGAAGGGGGTGCGTTGACTTGCTGGGATGAGGGGGGCGTTCTAGCCTGCATCGCCCGACTCGCTCCCTCTGGGATGAATCCTCCTTGTTTTGATTAGGAGCCTCTAACACTTCCTCACCGGAGGTCAGTACCTCCGAGCAGGAAGTCCAGGCGGGAGGGGTGCTGGAGTGGGAAGAGGGAGGCAGGGGAGGAGGACTGCGTCGATAATCAAAAGCTCTGACAGGTTCGGACTTGTCTCAACAGCTTTTGTGCCCTTTAGAAGAGAGCAGATAAATGACTTAAAAGAAAGCATGAATGTAGCTCCCCTCCCTGTTTATCACTGTTCTGAGATAAAAGCAACAGTTGTAATTTGAAATCATTGATGATGTCCCTAAATGGGGCTGAAGGGCACAGTTTAAATGCGCTGCTTTCTGTGGGTGGCAGCGGTGTGGCAGTGTGGGAAAATGTGTGCTTGCAGGTGTAATTTTTTTGGCTCCAGGGCCCTGGGGCTGCTGCAAATTGGGTGCGTGCACTTCTGACTTCAGGGGTGAGGATGGTAACTGCGTTTCACAGAGAAAATGGCATGGTTTCCATCAGAGAGAGCCTTTAGCTGACAGCCCAAGGATTAGTGTCCCTTGAGAAACTACCTATTAAATTAGCACACTAGTTTTAATCCCAGCTTTACCATGGCCACTAGCAGACCTGGAATCTTTCTATTACAGCCAATATATCTCTTGTACCTTGCAATGGAAAACATCCTTTTCCTGCTTAGTGCTTGAGAAAAAGACCTCATTAAACTCCCTGGACTTAAACAATGGCCTGAAGATAAGTAAGTTTCGTTTACTATTGTGTGACATTTATATATTCCAGGACAACATGATAACTGAGTATACACGTGAAGTTAGGATTTGATGGTGACAATGAGCTCCATCATTCAAAGTTATTAAACAAAACGTTATTAAGCACTCCCTGTGCATGTGCTGCATTTGAGGTGCGATTCTCAGTGCTGCTGGAGTTGTGGTGAGGGGAGGTAGGAATGCAGACAGACCCCTCTGGGCCCTTTAAATGTAATGGCTTTTCTGGCAGCTTCCCCTCTGCCAACACACACACACACACACACACACACACACACACACACACACCACCCTTTTCTCTTGTTTTTGTGAAGATTTTATGAATCTTTCCTTCTAGGGCAATCTTTGAAGCCAAAGGTGAATCCTCACCTAGTGAACAATTTGAATATTTGGGTTCCTCTCCTTCTTCCCCTCACTCCACACCCCCAAACCTCCTGAAAACATCCCTTCTGGGCATTTCCTCCACAAGTCACAGAGACATTTTTTCATTGCTTTAAAGCAAGTATGAGTACAGAAGAAGGGGGGGATGGGAGGTGCCTTTGAGGTTATTTAATATTGAAATTTTCCATGTTTTGTTTTGTCTTTGAACAAAATTAACAGCCAATGTTAGTTTAGAATAGTACTTTTCAAAGTACGTTACCTTTGAAGTCACCTTAGCATTTAAGAAAAAATGGAATAGAATAGAATTACTGTAGTCCACTGCAGGTAGCCATGGTCCACTCAGCTCTTTAAAACTCTAGTTTCCTTTTTATGTGACACTGGGTCACAATGTGAGATTTCTTTCTCACTACAGATCGCTGTCCTAATAGTTTGGAAAACCCCGATTTACATCCTGTTTACTTCTGCCTGGAATAAGTGGAGAATTTATAACCATGAGGACAGAAACTTAGGAATAACAAAGGAACTATGTAGAAGAGAAAGCCTATCTTGCAGGGGTTGTTCAAATCAAATGATGTTTTTGCTACTCTTTAAAAAGTTGTGTAAATGGAATTACTACATACTGCTAGGGGAGAGGGGCATACATGAGAAAGAGGGTGCAGGTGTTCATTCACCTGTGAAGAGAGCAGCATAAGCTTCTTCCCACCTCAGGTCTTTTGCCCATTCTTGTGTGGAATCCAGTGGCTGGTTCCTTCTCATCATTCCAGACTCCCTTCAGTTCTGGTTCTCACCTCTTCTCAGAGCGGCTGTCCCTGACCACACTCCCTAAAGTAAGGCCCTCCTCCTCCTCCCCAGCCACTCCTGGTGTATTTCCTAGTGCTTATCACTACCTGAGGTTACCTGGTTTAGTTCTCCTTCGTTTTAGTCTCTCCAGAATCTTAACTGGAGTGCAGGGGTCTTGCCTGTCTTTCAGTTGCTGTACCCTAGTGCCTGGGACGGTGCCTGCCTGGGACATGCAAGCTCCCAAATGTAAACTGAAGGAAGGAAGGAAGGACTTTCCTGACCCACACACCTAAACCACCCCTCTCATTTTATAGTTGAGAAAACTGGCACTCAGAATTGCTTAGTGATTTGTCTAAGGTCCAGAGAGAAACCTATGAAAGTGGTTTTGCCCTTTCTGCTGACACCAGACTACGTTTTTTTTTTTCCTTCTATTACAGAACACAGGGACCACAGGGGCCAAGGTTCGTTATGTCTGCTACCTTATGGAAAGATGTCTCTCAAAGCCAGAGATTTGTGAAAAGGAAAGGAAATGTTTATTTATTGCTATACAGAGTTAAAGTAGCGACCTAACGTCTTCATTAAAATATCAAAGTGCTTTAGGATACCCACAGACGCCCACAGTGCTTCCTATCTCTCTCTGCCCTAATTCAGGGTACTGTAACTTAGGAAAAGAAGCAAACGTCTAGGATCCAGGCTCCTGACACCATCAGCTGTGTCGTCATCCAGGCAGGATCTCTAATTAATCCAAAGTCATGTGCATGTGGCACCTTCTCATGGCCTACTGGCAAGAGACATTTCCCCCTTCTTCCAGGCAAAACCTCTCTTGCTCCCAGGCCATGCAGCCAAAGGGAGCACCCCAAAGCCGCGTGGTCCTTCTTCTACCAAAGCTGTGGGGAAGGGGTCCCCACTCTGCCAAAGCCACGTGGCTCTCCCTCTTCACCAAAGCTGTGGGGATCTGCACTCTGGTGAAACCGCATGGAATCTCTCTAATGGCTGCCGTGTCTCAGTTTTAAATCCCAGTGCCAATCCTCCTCTGTACCCCCACTTCCAACTCCTCCTACAATCAGTTACACCTGCCAGCATTCCGGTATTATTCCAAGTTTACTGGGCTGCCATCATGAGTCTGGGCAGGTGTGTCCCCATGTTCTGGAGCCAATCTTCTCCAAGCTCCCACGCAGGTGCTGTATCTTGGGGTTCCTCCCCCAGTCACGTCTTGGGGGGAGTCCTTTCCATCCCCCTGGCTCAGAGCATGGCCACAGCTATTTAACACATCTAAGCTACCAGCCAAAGGCTATAGATATGTTGAATGACCATGCCATGGATTAGCAGCTCTGCATGTCCCTGCTGCATGTGTCCCTTCCCCTAACTCATACCTGTGGGGGAAGGGGTGAGGACATCTTATATGTCCCTCTAATATTTCCTGAACACCCTGAGTTCTGGGCCCCCTTCCAAATCCCTATTTTGGGGGCCCCCCTTCCTGGCTGCACCCTGTATCACTTCTCCTTTGAATGCTTAAAATAATTTGAAATAAAAGGAAAGGAAAGCGCTCCCAGCCCCCTGGAGTAACTTAAAGGGTTTCCTGATGAGCAGTCCTGTCTTCCACTTCCTTAGTATTAAGCATAGTAGTAAACTCAGACAGGGTTTGGTTGGGTTTGTTTTAATGGAATAACCTCAAGTTCTGCAGAGCCAAACTGTTGCAGAATTCAGGTCTTCCCACTCCCTATCCAGGTCTCTGTTTTCCTCCGGGGCTGTGGTAGCGCACTCAAAAGGAAAGACTGAGGTTTCAAAAATGTGTTGGCAGCCAGGGAAGATCTAGAGGCAAAATGAAACAACTCACAATGTTTAGGTGGGATCTGAAATCTAGGGCTGACCGTCTCTCCTTGAGGGGTTTAGGCAGCTCACCTTGCCCTTGGTGCTGGGGCCAGTGGAGTGGGATGAGGTTGGATACTGCCGGGAGCTGTTGGTGTCAGAGCGCAGAGATGCCCGGGGAGTCCTGAAGGAAACACTTTGGTGACCTCACTTCCTGCTGTCTTCTCAGAGCTGGCTGCTTCCAGTTGAACCTGTGTCACCTCTGGCCCAAACCCCTCTTGGTGTCCCAACCCCCCAAGTTGATGACAGAGCCTGGAGGGTGGCAAGGTTACTTTATTTCACTGCCTTTTCCCAGTAGCTCCGTTGTGTCTGGTGCAAATGCCTGATGCAGGTTGGGAGGAGGAGACGTTCAATTCAACAACCAGAACTCATCCCTGTGGCCCCTTCCAGGTGGCCAGGCCCTGGTCACGTGTTTCTCACAGCCCTGCCCTGGGCTATATCACCTCAGGTGTGTTAGTGCTCACGGGCCTCACACGGTTAAGGAGTAAAGAAGGATGCCGGGCGCTGGTGCTTTCGATGTCCGATTTGGGAGCAGGGAGGCAACTTGAAAGGAGTCCTGCTCCTATGTGTTTGTAATGCTCACCTTAAATGCTCATCTCCCTGCCTCCTCTGCCGGGTGAGCTGAGTAGGTCAATCCAAGGGAAACCAGGAGTTCCTCTGTCTCCTTCTGCTTCTCCAGCACCCTCGTTTGTCCCAGCATCACTCTTTCCGCCAACTCAAGGGGCTCCCGCACTCACTACCAAGGCGGTGGGGGTGCCCACTGCTTCGATGCACTGCTTTTCTTAAATGGAGTGTGATTGCACCTCTTTGTGTCAGTGGTGTTTCCGTGCAGTTCTCTCTCCTTCAGCGCCTGTGGTCCTCCACGTTTCCCTGTCTCTAGAATCGCACTCCCATTTTCCCCCCACTTCTCTCTCCTTTTGATTCTTTTTTTTAAAATAGCTCTGTTAAGGTAGAATTGATATGTAATCAACTGCACATGTTTGAAGTGTACAATCTGACGAGTTTTGACATATGTGTATACCTGTGAAGCCACTAAAATCAAGATAATGAACATACCTCTCAACCCCCAAAATTACCCTTGTGCTCCTGGGTGATTTTCCCGGTCCCGTCTCTCGGCAACCACTGGCCTTATTTATGTCTCTATGGGTTAATTTGCATTCTCTAAAATGAGAGTAAATAGAATTATATAACATATAGTCTATTTTTGTTGGGCTTTCACTCCGCGTATTATTATTTTGCAATTCATTTATGTTACTGTGTATGTTTATTTTTAACTTAAGTACTTTTTAAATTTTTTCCTTTTTATTGAATTTATTGGGGTGACACTGGTTAACAAAATTCTACAGGTTTCAGGTGCACAGTTCTACAACACGTCACCTGTACAATGCATTGTGTGTTCACCACCCCCAGTGAACTCTCCATCCCTCACCTTATCCCCCCACACCCTCCTCCACCTCACCTACCCCCACCCCGCAGTGTTGCATTTTATGGATATACCCTATGCCTCTGTGGATGGACATTTGGGGTGTTTCTAGTGTTCTTCTATTACTAATAAAGTCTCTGTAGAGACATATTCTGTTGTTTCTCTTGGGGAAATACCTGGGAGCAGAGTGGCTAGATCGTAAGATAGGTGTGTATTTAACTGTTTAAGAAGTTGTCTGTTTTCCAAAGAAGTTGCACCATTTTATGTTGTCATCATCACGATTCTTAATACAGTCACTGTAACCTTGGCTTTCTCTGCCACTGGTTGCTCCAGTCCATCTGTGTCCTTGGTTCTTGCAGGACATCTCTCTTCAGGTGACTGTTGCCCACTCTCTTAAAACAATCAGAAAGCACTTGGACCACCTCTGATATTCAGCCGAAGTCATAACACCCATTGTTCAAAAAGGAAAGGGTTCAGTTTTAAATTACAGAAGAGTTCTAATTGTAGACCCAATACATTTTAATTCCAGTTTTATTATTTTTTAGTACCTGTGACAGGTGCATTTTCTCTTGTTTAATGAGAAGATAAGAAAATTTTTAATTGACATGTTCATTGAAAGCAAATTCTCCTGAAGTTATTTCCAAAGTACTTGAAAATAATTTGCCTTTTTATTTGTTTGTACTTTTAACTAGCAGAAAACTTTAAATTACCTACATTTCTTCCTAGAATGGTACTAATCACACATTATTTTCAGCGTATTATTCTGCAAGAATTCCAGCCCAGTTACTCCTCCATCAATGGCACTACTAGAGAAGCTTGAATGGCTGAGTACTTTGTTTCCTTAGTGATTTGGACTATATTTAAGTTACACAAATTCCCATTTTTATAGGCTGAGTTAAGAGGCCTTTATTACTGCTACAGAATGTAGTAAAGTTTATAACTTTAATCAGTGATGTGATTCGGCAGCCCGGGATGCAGCAGTGGAAACATTCGGTGTGGATGCAGTTACCACGCATCCCTGTTGGTTAGAGAGCGCGACAGGGCACTGGTAAAGTCATCTGGTGTGTTTACCATGGCCAGAAATTACCAGGGTTGAATGTATTCTGTGCTTTGACCTTTTCCCTTGAAAAGTTTAGTGCCACCTTTGCCTGCTTTTCAAATTTATGTTGAGTTTTGTTTAAGAGCTGTGAAAGCCGCTTTATCCATTCAGGCAAATATGACTGGGTTTTAAAAATTAGATTGCAGGTAAATCCCAAGTTCTGGGGCTGCATGTGTGTAAGTAGCCACCAGGTGATTCAGCCTATTGCGGAACAACCTTTTGAAATGTTGTGGTTGGAGTACATGAAGTCTTTGCCTACCAATTGGTTTGCGCACAGTGGTCTTTGCCTCCTAAGGAAAATCTTTCGGGGCGCACATCTGGAAAATGGATGCTGGCGTTCTCATCATACATGCGTTGAGCCCTTTGAGCGTCTCACCACCCACATCGTGCACTTTCCCATCCTCTGGTGCTGCCTGCATTTCTAACTACGGGTCCTTTGCCTGGCATTCCTTTTCCACTCTCAGGGAAGCCCCCAGCATGAGCCCTCAAGCCCTCGGCTAATTCCCAGGCCCAGGCCCCAGGTGCTGCTGCTGCTGCCCACCATACCACCTGGCACATGCTTGTCCAGGGCCTGCTCTGATTCAGAGCCCCACCTCCTTGGGGAAGCTGTACCTGATCCCCTCTCTTCTGAACTTCTGTTCCACTCTGTGCCACTTGCTCATACTTAGCTTTTAAAGGGCTTTCTGGTTTTGAATGTTTTCATATTCATTATTATCACATTTGCTCCTCATGACAGCCTGAAATTGGACAAGGCGGTTACTATTCCCATTTTAGGGATGAGAAAACCAAGGCCCTGCAAGGTTCAGGGATTTGCCTAAAGTCTCAGGCCGGACAAAATTCAGACCAAACCTGTCAATTTCTGGCCCTGGTTCCAGGCTCTTTCAGTGACAGCGTCTTATATTCTAGGTCATCTTTGTGGATATGTCCCTTACCTACCCTTCCCTCCATCGAAGACATACGTAATGCCAGCTCAGGCTTTTCCTGAGGAACTGCCACTAGATGAATGCTTGTTATCTGGTGGGTTATATAATGTATTTGGTAATACCCTTTAGTTTTTAGGTTTTTAGTTGAAGGTTTTTTACCTTTTAGTTTTAAAATTTACTCAAAACTGCTACACTCTGAAATTTCTTATTAATGCTAATAATAGTAATTCCAGGTCCTTTCTTAAAAGCTTATGTAAACTCTGTAACGTTACATTTGCATTTTAAAATGGAAATTTCTTTTTACTCCCAGACCTTTGCCCCTGAAGACATGAATGGTTTTGTTTTCTTACATCTGAAATTCAGTCCTATGTATTTTAACAAAAAGGGCTTTGCAGATGCTTTTCTTTAGCTGCTTTATGCTCCTTGAGCCATTAGGACAGATGATGCTTTATACTGTCAGTGACTAGGAGATTATTTTGCACAAAACTTCTGTAGAAATTCAAATGTCAATTATGAAATTGAGCATTTTTTAGTAGAAAAGTAACAGGATTTTAAAGACAGAAAGGATCTGAGAGGTCATTTCATCAAACCCTCACCACCATTTTCGAAGGAGGAAGCAGGTCCGTGGAGATTAAATTTCCTCACCCAGCTCCCTCAGCCCAGGCCTGATGCAGCCTCCAGGCACCCGACTCGCTGCTCCCACTCTCGGTAAACTCTGCCCCCCTTCATCCAAGGCCACTTTAAAAAAATTTTTTTTGCAACTTAATTTAAAGGACAGGTCTAATCTCATTATTTAAGATCTTCAAAAGTCGAAGTGGGTTCTAATTTGTATCACTTGGTAGAAAAGTTCTCAATGTCTTGTTTCTCGTTTTCTTTTTCTACACCCTTGTCAGACGGTGATAAAATTGCTTTCTTCCATACAGACATGAGCTCTTCCATGGGCATATTTGTACCAACAGAACGGCGGTCTCCCTGGGTTGACAGACTTTGTTCTCTGCCTTTGCTCCTTTCCTACCTATAAACAACTTCCCCTAGCTGTCCACCCTCCTTTGCTGCCCTGGGCAGCACACGGTCCTCTCCTGGGGATGGGCCCAGGGCATGCCTGGCACTTGAGAACTCTGCTGAGTTCTAGGAGGCAGAGAAGGCAGCAGCAAAGCTTGGGGCTCCTTTCTGCGCATCACTTCTGTTTATGAAGTCCATCCACTGACTGTAGGGGACATGAGGAGGTGCTGGATTCGGGAAGACGGAGGAGAGAAGATCTCTCTGTTGTTCACCTCACAAGTGGAAACAGAGTTTTTAGTGAATATTTTATAAGCCCAAAAAGGGAGAGGGGGCAATAACAAAACCAAGAAGACTAGAAAGACTAGAAAGGTATTTGTGTAGGTCAGAATTAGCCCATAAAAGAGTCTCCATTAGGACACCTGGCTTTGTTAGAACATGAGTGAGAATAAGGAGCAGGAAAATGGACGCAGGAAAGCACGGCGGTGTTTCTGAGCTTGCCAGCTGAGGAACCGAGCCACCCCGCCCCCCCCCCCCCCCCCCCCCCCCCCCCCCCCCCCCCCCCGTTTTCTGTAGCCATTGTTCTCCTTCACTTACCACGTCTCAGCAGATCTGTACCAGCCCTCCTTTCGTCAGATGTTCTTGGTTTGTTTCCTTTGTTTGGTTTTTGGCTACTTTTGTGAATAATTTCATTATTGCCCTTATATATTTGTTAAATAATTATGTCAAGCACATTCTATGACCAATCTTTATCACTTGTCTTTCTCTGTTTTTAGTTTCTTATTGCGTCATGTTAGATTATTCCCATTTATTCCTACTCTCGTGGTATTTTCTGCACAAAAGGTGTATAACTCCAAAGGTGATGGTTTAGGCTAGAAAACGTCCAGGAGATAGGAATGAACTCGATCAGAGTTTGCTCAGCCCCAGGTTGATGGTTTTTCAAAAGAACTCATGAAATATTTTCTAGTTACTTCTAACTGATGTGAGTTTGAATTAAAACAACGCTTACTGTAAGCTGAAAGAGTGATCAGTGTTCTTCAGTCTTGTTTGTAGATCTGACTTCCTAATAACTGTCACTTGTATCTGTACATTTTATGGATACCCTTACATCTCCACCCAGATATTTTATATTTATTTGTAGTTGAATGACCTTTTTTGGTATATTCATCATCAGCCATATCATGTTCTTCTTTTTTTTCCCTTCCATTTCTTAGTCTCTCCATAGTATTTATGGTTCATGAAAGTGATTGTGAATCTGTCTTCCTTGGAATATTAACATAGTATACCAAAAAAAAAAAGAAAAAGCTTCAATTTTTATGGATTACAAGAAGCAATGCATTAGTCAGCAGATGATTTCTACAAATTCATCAGTTCCAGAGGGTTTTATTGCCCATGTCCTAATAGAGATGATTGATCCTTTAAAACTCTTCCTTGTAGACATAAATGTCTCAGTTATTCATGGAGTTTAGTTTTTTGAGTGATTTTTTTTACAAAGTATTACTAAAAGCTTCTAACAACAAAGTGCGTGGGTTGGCCTTTTCCAGGTGATGCTCCGTTTGCCCCGTGTATGGGGCTTGTTTTCAGGGTGCTTGCGGAAGGGCAGGGAACAGAGCGGCATCTCCACAGCCACCAGGCAGGCTCCAGGCAGCGGGTTGTCTGTCTGTGAGCCCCTCGCTTGGCACACACCAGCTGACAGAAGCACACACCCATTGCCTCCTCCTCTAGGATTCCCCCCAGTCCGTGGCCCTTGGCCTGCCTGCTTCCCCTTCCACTCTTATGCAGGTTTACCTGTATGTGTAGAGAACCAATTCAAAGTGACTCATAAGAAAGTGACTCATCTAGTACTGGGCACCTTTGGTGGCCAGGATTCCTTGCCAGGCCCCCCTGCCAGGCCTCCCCCACCCCATGGACCGCTTGGGGATAGTGAGGGGAGGACAGGCACTGTCCCTGGCCAGCTAGTTGTGGCCAGGGTCAGCTGCTCACAAAGAGGTTGTAGACATGCCCAGAACAAAACAGCAGGTAAGCTGTGGCAGCTCCTGAACTAACGTAGCTGGGTTCTGCTTCCTTCTTGGTTTGCCATATAGGGAAAGAACTTTGCTGTCTAAAAAAGTTTAAAGGGAATGAGGTAATTTCCTCATCATTCCTAAGGTCTTCAGCAGTGTTACAAATTTAGACTGAAGGTTAGATCATAAAAAATAAAAACAAAACCAGAGAAGCTGCCATGTTATGAAATGCTGGGGCCTTTTTAATGTCAAGTCCAGCAGCATAATAGCTTATACCCCCTTGTCCCCATCCAAAGAAAGAGTGGCATTAAACTTATTTCCAAAATAAGAAGGGCCTGGCCCTCTGGGAACCTGGCACATGTCTTCTTAAAGGCTAATCTCCACTCCTATAAAAAGAACATGTTTCCAAATAGTTTCAAAACCAGTTTAGCCTTCTGTTTTTCTCCTCGTGGCATCAGGAGATAAAAAAAAGTTTTGCCACTTATGAAAATTACAATATTTTTTCTTTGTGCAATCCCCACGTAATTTTTGGTCCATTTTGACCTGATCTGACACTTTAGTATGAGCAACTGCATCTTAAGTGCTCTGTCCTTTTTATTTCCACTCTAAAATTGGTTGTGTAAGGAGGAAGAGAGAAGATCACTGGGATTTTATTTTTGAATTCTTAAATTATGCAACCAGTGATCTGGTAGAGTAGTTATCCAGCCAACATTGGCTCCACAGCCTGACCCAAACAGCCCTTAAAGTGGGTCCCCTTCTAGAACAGCAACTGCAGGCAGCAGGGGTTTGCGAACTCCCTGAATCCCTGCTCTCCTGTGGTGGTGGTCTCAGGATGAGGTGTATCCTTCCTGTGGTTTGCACGGAAGCGCGAAGCAGAGGAAATGTACCCTGTTGGGCTTACACCAACCCATGCGGAAGGCCCAGGGCACTGGAAGCGTAATTAGAACTCTCTTGCACTAGTAAACAGTGACCCTGTGGATCAGAATATTCGAGCTGGAAGGGTGGAAAAGCCAGGTGTTCACAGAAGCCACGTAGGTAACTGATGAGAGCAGTGGGTCAGGAGGGAGTCAGACCGTGGTGGTCTGGAGGACGGGTCCCTGGGATGGTGGGCAGCTGTCTTCACACTGGCTGCCCTGTCACCATGCTGGAATATAGCCTCAGCCTTCTGGCATGTCAGGAGAAGCCCAGGGCCCAGGCCAGGGTGGGTTGGTTGGTTGGTTGGTTGGTTTTAAGATTTTATTTATTTATTTTTAGACAGAGGGGAAGGGAGAGAAAAGGGAGAGAAACATCAATGTGTGGTTGCTTCTCACATGCCCCCTGTTGGGGACCTGGCCTGCAACCCAGGTATGTGCCCTGACTGGGAATCGAACCAGCAACCCTTTGGTTCGCAGGCCAACACTAAATGCACTGAGCCACACCAGCCAGGGCCCAGGCCAGGGTTTTATGAGAAATGTCCTCAATATGAAATTTCATCAAGTGACAGTAAATAAACACAATTTGGGGGCTAAACAGATGTGTGGTTCTAAATACGGCCTCTGGGCTACCAGTTTCTCATCCTACATTGCGCTCAGTCTTCTCATTTTACAGGTGAGACAGCCGAGGCCCAAAGAAGTTAAAGGAGTTAATTGAGGTGGGGGTGAGGTGGGGCAAGGTGGGGGTGGCTTGCTGAGAGGTCTGGTAACATTCTAGAAAGGAGAGATCTTAAGGAAGAAAACTCATGAGCGAGTGTTCTTTATTGACACCAGAGTAGCTTCTCCCCCAACTCCTTCCAAGTGCTTAAAATAATTTAAAACAGTAACATCCGGGGGGACCAGTAAGAGCGACCTTACACAGCTTACTCTATTTTACTTAATTCTTATTTGCATCTCATTTCTTAGAATTTACTTGTGTCTTTCATCTTCAAAGCAGTTCAAAAATTGATTTGTTATTGGGATTCAAGAAAATGTGTCATGATTTATTTTTCATTATTTGTGAATAATGAAGAGGGAAGACCTCTTTAAGAACAGGTCATCTAACTAACACACATACACACACACACACACACACACACACACACACACACACACATACCATGCTCTGTGGCCTTTTATGTGCTGGAAACTCATCTGGGATCATTTTAATTCCAAGGGGTGGTGGTAGGGGATGAGTTTTGATAAAATTTCTTGTTGTTATATGGCATCTAATGAAACCTCAATATTGCTGAACCACACTGAGATTTTATTTAACTGCGGCTGTTACTATCTTAACATTAAATAGGGCCTATTGAAAGGCTAGAGGTTGGAAAGTTACATTTTTTTTCCTCTTGAGAATTCCTGGCTCTAATTACAAAGTCAGCATAGATTTCAAACAAACAAGACAAGTTTGGAAACATTGTTCACTTCACTTAAAAAGAAAACAAACTTTTTTATTTTAGAGTGACTTTAGATTTAGCAAAAAGTTACGAAGACATTACAGAGTTTCTGAATACCCTTCACTGGCTTCTCCCAGCATTAACATCTTTGCTAACTGTGGTACATGTATCAAAACGAAGAGATGAATCTTGGCACAATATTATTACCTAAACTACGTGCTTTATTTGGATTTATGTTAGCTTTTAAAAGTAAAAAGGTTGTAGTAAAACTATAAGTAATAAGTAATGCATCCTCTCACACAGGGGCTGGAAGAGGGAGGGGAGGGTTTCTCCATTTTCTCTAACACGTCCCCACAAAGTCATCCAAGAGAACATAAAATTTAAGCAAGCTTTCCACTAGAGCATTTGCTCTGTGAATACATTTGAAGAAGAGTCTCCTGGCCCCTCTTCCAGTCAGATTGCCTTCCCTCACCTCTCTGTGGGGAAGGCATCTGTGAAGAAGGGGCAGAAGAGCCCTGGCCAGTGTGCCTCGGTTGGAGCGTCATTCTGTAACGGAGAGGTTGCAGAATCAACTACCAGGTCAGGGCGCACATCTAGGTTGAGGGTTTGGTCCCCCAGACCGGGCGAGAGTGATACCTGGTCCTGGCACGAATGGGAGGCAGTCAATCCATGCTTCTCTTATGTGTCTCTCTCTACTTCCTTTCTCTCTCAAAAAAAAAACATGAAAAAATGTCCTCAGGTGAGGATTTTTTAAAAAGGGAGGGACAGAAGAGAGAGGCAGGCAGAGAGGAGCACGGGCACACACCTGTGAAGGGTGCAGCTCCTCCAATCAGGAACGTAGCCGTGAGGGACTATGATGTGAGCCCCCAAGTGTAGAAATGAACCACATGCTTGCCCACTGTCTGCTTTCATGGACAGCCACAAGTCCTTACTGTCCTTTGCACTATTACTGGTCTAGGGAGCAGCTTTTCTGCTGAGCAGTTTGCTTCTTTCAGGCTAGGTTTCTGGTGGAATTGCAGAGGCTCTGAGTGTGTGGTGTGAAAGTTGGGACAGAAGGAAGTTGCAGTTGACTGCAGAGAGCTATCAGGGACCTGAGGGACAAATGCCGCTCAAGGTATAAAATGAGCATTAAGTCATGAGGAACATGTTTGGGAGATTTCACAGATTAGAATCCATGAGAAAAGAGGTTTGAGACTCTTGAGGGAGTGGAAAAGGAAAAGAAGCTATTTGTTGACTGATTGAGTAGCCCGAATTTGAAAAACTGAGCTACTGGTGGACACTAGACCTAGTTTTGTCAGCATTCAAGGGTGTTGCTGTGCTCAGTGAGTTCTCAGAGAGGGGCTTCCCAGGCACTCGTTCTGTGCCTATGTGCGGCCTGATTTGGCTGATGGGATCAGTGATTTCCTCTTAAGGCTTGTTAAAATTTCCCAGAATTCTTTCACTAATTACATGTTCAGCGTATTGTGGACTATGATACTACTATCACTAAATGCTTCTTTCAGCAAAACCCATACAATCATATTGAAAACTGTGCTTTCCAGACTAAAATGTTTGAAATAGCTGCTTCATTTGTAGTCTCTTGCTGTTCATTAAAGGCTGCGCTGGAGAATGGGGCGCATGGGCATCACCGACCTGAACTCTTAGGTCCTTCCTTCTGTGGCTTCGCACCCAGCAGGAGCTCCCCTCCACAATAGCCCCCAGGTTCCTTTTAGGGCATTACAAGTTCTGTTCCGTTCCATGCTGTGTATGATTTTGGTGGGAGGGTGAGTGTAAGTGGCTGGTTCACACTGGGGACTTCAGCCCCAGAATCTCCCTGCCCTGGCTCTGCCACAGTGGAAGAACCCCTCACCACGTGTGCACCCCCACTCTGCCTCAGGACTGGGAGTCTCAAGGCCTGGCCCTAAGACGCTCAGAGCCATTGGAGGCCCTTTGAGGCTTCTGCTTCCCGACTTCCCTGGGTTTCCCCAGTTTCCAGTTGCTACTCCACATCCGTCTCCTGTTGATTCTGTGAGTTTAAAACCGGTGTTGGTTTTACTGCTTTCAAATCAGGAACCGTGTTACCATCAGGCACTCTCTTGACTTATGACTCAAGTTCAGACATGGCAGTGATAGGCCCAATATCCCTAAATAGAAGCCTTTAATATTTTTTGAGTCTTTCAGAGAATCACTGAATATTCCAGGTGGAATGGACCTTAGAGCTCCTTTGGCCCCTCCCCTTCATTTTATACATCAGGGGATAAACATGCAGCATGAAAGGGACTCTGAGGGTGTGATAAATGGAAGCTGCCACCCTGACACCCTCCATAGAGACCTCACGGCCCATCTGCCCAGGGCATCTTGTCTGCATGCCCTCACTCTGCTCCCCTGGCCCTGTCACCCGTGGTACCCACTTACGGGGTGACTGGGCAGAACTAAGGGTGGCGTCAGTGACCTTGGAAAGGATCAGAGCTAACTGGACTTCAGCTGGTAGGGTTTCAGCCTGTGGCTGGAGGAGTTAATACCAAGGCTCAAACACTGAGCTGGAATGTCAGCTTTTAGCCACAGTCACAGGCCCTTGGTGACAGTCCAGATGTGCCCTCTTGTTTCAGCAGAGACTTTGTCTAAGAAGCGCTTGTCAGCAGTTTCTGGACTCAGGCAGACCTCGCCCAGAACAGTGCTACTGGATTCCTTATAATTTGGGGGATAAAAACAACTGGTATTATGGTATAAATCTTGTGTATTTAATGTGAATGAAGGATTGCCTTCTAACCATTTCCCATTTTCTGGGAACTGTGTCCCTGTGTGCTCTAAGTGTGGAGACTAAGTTTCCAAAGGGTAAGCCTTCTGAATTCACTTTTGAGCAAGAGCTGCGGTTTTAAATGGCCTATGTGAAGCTTTTCAGCGAAGTCACGGGAGCCCACAAAGTGGTACCTACCAAAAATTTCCTTCATATCTGTCATTGTTTTTCTTCTTCGCTTTATTCAGTCCATCAGTACACATTGGATGCCTGCTGCGCATTGGGTATGGAGGATAAAGATGAGCAGAGGCTCACGTGGAGCTTCTCCTCACGTCCTGGAGCTCTTGCCTTCATGGGGCTTGCAGTCAGGTGCGGCAGCTGACACAGGTCACGTGAGCACACACGTAGCAGGTGCTGCTGAAGGGCCCGGATGCTGTGAGAGCTAATCCCGTCTTCACGGTCACGGCAATAGCTATTACTCATTGAGTGCCTGCTGCGGGCAGGCGCTGAGCTGTCCTCCTTTATCGGGCCTAATGCTCTTGGGCAAGGCGGATGTTCCCACTCCCATTTTACAGACAAGGAAACTGAGCTTGTGGTGGGATTACATGGTGCTTTTCCCTTTCTGTTGGAAGTACATGGATATGAGCCTCTGACTCATCACACGGCAACTGCTTCTCTTTGCTAGCAGCTGTGGCCATATCTGAGTATCTGTGATCTCTTAATATGTACTATCCACTTCTACCCCACATGACTCAGTTGGAGAATTTTTAATAAATGGAAACTTTTCTTTAATTGATTAGAAGTTTACTTGAACATAACGATATGGCTTTATGTTTCTTCTCTCTGCTTTGAAGGCCCCCACCATCAGCTCTGTGCTTACTTCTAATCGTCAAACCCATCCGGTCTGTTACGGCCTAGTCAGAAATTCACCCTACCAAAAAAAAAAAAAAAATCTTTTAATTAAGAAAATAAAAGTGGTAGCTTTTATCAGTGATGTTTATTTTCATTGGTTTTGTCAAAAGTACGTATCATTTCTACGTGCGTTTATTCATTTATTCAATAAACATTTATTGAGAACCTGCAAAAAAAGAAGGAACAAGCCAACTCATCCCGCTTGCAGGGGTCATAATGATCCTCCAGTTGCACAGAGGCTCAGAGAGATAAGACCGTACACTCCCGCTTGACACCCATCTCTGAGCTAGCCCTCCTCGTAAATTGTGTTATACAGTTTTATCCTTGAACAGCATGGTTTTAAACAAGAACGCAGATTTTTTTTCATCTTGTAAACAGATGGCATAAACTTACAATGTTAATACAGCACAATACTATAAATGTATCTTTTCTTCTTTATGATTTTCTTTTTTTAAATAATATATTTTATTGATTATGCTATTACATTTGTCCCATTTTCCCCCCTTTATGTGGCAGACTCTTCTGCGTGGCGTGGGCCCAGCTCCCACTGGGAGATGCACAAGACCCACACCCACAGATAGGTTCTCTCGTGGGTAATCAGATTTGCAATATACCTAGGCTGTTTTGGGGCTTGCTCTTTGCTAAAACTCCCTCACCCTGCAAGTACCTTGCAGGGACCAGTGTAACCGGATCAACCACTTTTGCCTTTTCATTTGCTAATATCCTTCTTCTGTGATATAATGAGGGGCATTGGTTCCTTTGTTGTTACCTGGGGATAGTGAGGGAGAACCATCTTGTAATGTAGGAGAATTAGAATAAAGGTCTGTCATGGCAGAGGCCACAGCTTTTGCTCCCCTTGAGAGAAAAGCCATGTTGTCGTCCTTTTTCCTCCACCAGACTCGGTAGTACATGTGTATGTTTTATTTCATCCATAATGACACAGACACTGCTAGCCAGTGTCCGCATCACCTTTATTCCCCTCCGCCCTGCGCACCCCCTCCCACCCACTTTGGTTCATGTCCATGGGGCATAGATGTAAGTTCTTTGGCTTCTACATTTCCTATACTATTATTAACTTCCCCCTGTCTATTTTCTA
Source organism: Anoura caudifer (assembly GCA_004027475.1). Taxonomy (NCBI): domain Eukaryota; kingdom Metazoa; phylum Chordata; class Mammalia; order Chiroptera; family Phyllostomidae; genus Anoura; species Anoura caudifer. The sequence goes on along the minus strand of PVKU01008816.1, from coordinate 12,537 downwards.
CCTACCATTTATGCTACTTATTCTCTGTACCTTTTCCCCCCTTTCTCTCCCTCTCACTCCCCTGCTGATAACCCTCCATGTGATCTCCATTTCTGTGATTTTGTTCCTATTCTACTTGTTAGCTTAGTTTATTTTTGTTTTTGTTTTAGGTGTGGTTGTTAATAACTGTGAGTTTGTTGTCATTTTACTGTTCATATTTTTTTATCTTTTTCTTAGATAAATCCCTTTAACATTTCATATAATAAGGGCTTGGTGATGATTTTCTTAATAACATTTTCTTTTCTTTACCTTACTTATTGTGAGAATAAAGTATATATGCATATATCATGTGAAATGTGTGTTAATTGACTATGTTAGCAGTAAAGCTTCCATCAGCAGTAGGATATTAGTAGTTAAGTTTTGGGGGAGTCAAAAGTGATATACATAGGCCCTGGCTGGTGTGGCTCAGTGGATTGAGTGCCTGCCTGAGAACCAAAGGGTCTCCGGTTTGATTCCCAGTCAGGGCACATGCCTGGGTTGCAGGCCAGTCCCCAGTAGGGAGCGCACAAGAGGCAAACACATTGATATTTCTCTCCCTCTCTTTTTCCCTCCCTTTCCCACTCTCTAAAAATCTTTAAAAAGAAAAAATGAAGTGTTTTAATATAAAAATAATGTTATACACATGAAGGATAGTTCCCCTAATCTTACGCTGTTCAATGGGTCAACAGTATGTAGTATGGTTCTGTGTGTCCCTGAGGTTACAAGCAGCCCAGAACGGATGGGGCATGCTTGCTATCTAGTGGACAACGCACCCGGACAGCTTTCCCCTCAGAAATCCTGGGGCCACATTTCACAGTAGCTTCATCTGTGGCAGTATGTCTAGTAAAGAAGACTGTTCCCTGAGGGACCAGGAGAGAGACAGGTTGGGTGGGGTAAATAAAGCAGAGGGACCTCAAGCTGCAGCTGAACACTCTACCTCCCGTAATTTATTCCCCCCATTCATGTACCCACTGAGTCGTCATTTCCTCAGGAGCCATGTGGTGCCAGACACTAGGGAGTTGACAGAGCTGTGATCTCTGCCCAAGTTGGTTATAGAGATGGACATTAAACCACTCCCTCAGTTATTCAGTGTCCAAAGTAAGGGCTATGAAGGAGAGCTCTAGGAGGCTCAGCCTCTGACTTGGCCACCTATAGAGGCAGCTGAGTGGAGACCTGAAGAGGAGGTAGCCAAGTTCAAGGTGGGTTGGCAAGACCTGCCCAGGCAGAAGGGCCCTGGGGCAGGAGGAAGTTTGGAAAAGCTTGCGGAAATCCAGCCAGGAAGAGCCTGACCAAAATCACTCTTCCCTGGCAAACACACCCAGGCACCTGAGTATCTCACTTGTGGAACTTTTTTTGAAGGTTTTATTTATTTATTTATTTTTAGAGAGAGGGGAAGGGAGGGAGAGAAACATCAATGTGAGAGAGAAGCATCAATCGGCTGCCTCTCACACAGGCCCCATCAGGAACCAAACCCGCAACCCAGGCATGCAAGTGTCCTGACCGGGAATCAAACCGGTGACCTTTCCCTTTGCAGGATGAAGCCCAACCAACCGAGCCACATCTGTCAGGGTTCACTTATGGAACTTTGATGGTGGCTCCAAAAAAAAAAAACTTTGTTTTTTATTGTCCTGCAGTAGATTTAAAATATTTTTTATGCTGCAAGGAATTTAATGATAGGCATAGTGCTTGAAATGCTAGTTCCTTGTACCCAGAGGATTGGGGTGCTGTGGGAAGAAGTCATTTGAATTCAGTAGTGAATTGATGTTAAATTTCTCAGGCTCCAGGAACTTCGTGAATATTTTGGTTTAAAGGAGCTGGAGACTCAGGAAGTTTCCGGATCGGGTCTACTGGATGCTATGGGCTGGGAATACGTCAAAATGGAGGCTCCAGCCTTTTCCCTAAGGAGCTGCTTGCGCTCTGCTAACCTGGGATGGGGCAGAGATGTTGAAGTGCCAGAAGCTGACAGGATGGGGGACCGAAAGGCAGACATTCTAGTGCACCCCGACCTGGGACATCGTTTCAGAAACCCCCAACGCTCTGCAGGCAAGACCAGGGAGGTTAGAGAAACACCCCCCTTTCCACATCTCCCCCAGTTATGATTGGACCAGGAGTCTTGGTGGCGAGCCAGAGGGTAATTACCCTGTCATTGCACGGTCAGTGACTGGGCTGAGGTAAAGGTTAATTCTCTCCTCTACCCACCCGCAATGAAAAGCTGTTGAATGTCAAATACGGTTTGCAACTTTGAAATGAAAAATGTTTCCTGCCACGCGTCATCCAGTTGAACAAGCCCGCACCTGTTCATCTGGTTGTTGGTGAGCACAGCAATGAAAGAGAAGAGCCGGGCGCCTTTGAGCCGAGGCGTTTTCCATCCTCATTCCCCCGAGGTGCTCTCCAGCGCCCACGTTCGCTCACCGAAGTCTCCCTTTCATCCCGACACTGGAAGTGGTGCCTCAGCCTCTCCTGCGGAGCAGCGCAGACGACGCAGACCTCGTTTAAGTGGTGAGAGCGTCTCCAGCTCAGGTGACTGGCTCATTGGAAGAGCCATTTGCTACCAAGGAATACACAATGTCTTGTCAGGTTGGAGCCTGAAGACGCCCTGCACGGTGGGCACCTCCTGTCAGTTTTCAGGGCTGTTTTCTTTCGGCTGATGGCTTCTGTTCTTTCAGCGGCCCTGTAGGGTAGACGGAAAAGTAACTGGCCGCATACCGTTGTGCTGGGTCGGAGGAAATTATTTACAAATCTCTATCAAAAACAAAACTGTGAAAAAAAAAAAAACATTTCAAAAAGGTCAAAAAACCAGTCTGAATTTTCTCCTTAGTATGGCTACTTTGCTATGTAATCTGGAGACTGAACTAGGACTGGATGTGATAAAACAGACAAGCATTGCATGGTTTTCCTCTAAATACCCTTCTCCATTTAAAAAAAGAAAGAAGCTTCAGGTTGGACTCAAAGGTTAGTGATACTTAAAAAAATTATGATTATGTATTATTCGTTTTATATACCTACCAACAGCAATACGTTTAAAACGCTGTATCAGAACAGTTGTGTGGCTTCTCAACTCGATAGCTTTTCTAAAAAGCAGAACCGTGCTTCCATAAATGTAATGAAAGCCCTTTTTATATTAAAGCCATGTTATTGGGAGACGGAATGTCTCCCGCCCCCTTCCTAACTGCACGGTGATTAAATATTGACAAAGAGCCAGGAGCTGACAGCCAGCGGCCTCGCCCTGGTAAACGCTGAGGTGTGAGGCGGAATGTAAATATGCGGCCATCCCCTGGTGGTTTTTGTTGGGAAGTGGGGAGCGGGCGCCTCGCGAGCAAGTCGTGCATGAGCTGTCAAATCTGAGGGCTGCCATAGACGGATGTGATTTGAAACAAGTAATTCTTTAAAAAGCAACCCAACTCTGTTGAAAGAAACAAATATATATATATATTTATATATTTATACATATATAATATATAATATATAATAATGAATATAATAAATAATAAATAATAATAAAAATAATAAATAATAAATATATATATTCCTAATCAATCTGAATAATAAAGAGGATGTTAGTGGGAAGTTTTAGCAAAACACTCAGGGTCCCGGCTGAAAGCTGCTGCGTGGGGAACCAGCAGAGCTGCCCCCAGACTGATGACCAGGAGCTCAGTGGGGACGTCATCAGATCCTTCTCTGCCATGCCATTTGCTGGGGAGTTTCTCACTATATCTTCTATAGTTTTCGTGTATGTAAATGTTCTTTTTTTGTTGTTTTAAACAGTCTGACCATTTAAAATATGTAATTAGTTGTTTTTCTCTCTCAGCAGGGGAAAAAATGAGATGTTTTGCTTAGTTTCTGAGAGAAAATAAGTTTCATTGTATTTTTTTCCATTTTAACAATATGGTAAGGTTCATGATAGATCCAGCTGTTTTTGTTCTAAGACCTTTAAACTCTACATCAAATGCCCAGAATTTGTTTCAAAGTAGCTCCCATCTGGGTCGATTGTACTTGAGCCTCTAACCATTGTTGCTTGGTTTGTGTGGGGTGTAGATTGTTTTTGTAAACACTAGAAGTTCATGAGCCGCCTTCCCCGAACTCCCCAGTCCCTGTTTATCCTGCATACATACCTGCACATGCACTTGACTCAGGCCTGTGTGTTCACACTCCAAAAGATAAGTGACTGTCAGCCTGACCGGCCCTGCCCCAGAGACTCTCTTGCTAAGTATTTAGTGAGCTAAATGGATTTATAGTGAAATCATGAATCCTTTGCCTGAAAAAAAAATTGGTGGGGGTGGGTGGCAGTTGCAGGTAAATGGAGAACAAATTCAACAAACCAATTAACTGTTAGCGTTTTACTCCTCCACCAGAACACCTTTGTGGTTTAACGGGCTTTCAAAGATTCCACCTAAGGACTGACGACTGTGTTGAAGGGGAATCTGTGAGCCTGAGTCCCCCTTTCGGGACGCCTTTGCCTCCCTTCTGCTTCGGGCCAGCTCCCTCAGCCCAGCCTGAGTCAGTCAGCCAGCACTGAAAGTCTGGCATGGTTTTGATGAAACTTGTACTTTGGTAGGGGGATGGAGAAGGTTAGCTGAGGAATGTTTATTTTTTTCCGATTCCACGTGGTGGATAAAATTACCATGCCAGAAGTTTCAAATTGTCTCATCAAGACGACTTTTGACCTGCGTCCTGCACAATCCCTCCAGCCTGGAGACTAAGCCCTGCCTTTGTTCTCCCTCAGCTGCCCCCACTAAGTATCCACCGTGGAAGGGAAGCGGGTGTCCTTGTCCTTGAGTTCTGTTCCCATCACTCAAGAGAGCACATTCTTTAATGTTCGGGCAGACACTAAAATAGATGATATTTGATGCTAAGTTTTCAATTGCATGCTTTCCAGGAAAACAGTGCACTGATGAGACTCTCCTCCAAAAGCGTGCTGTAGGAGCAGGCGTCACAGAGACGATGAGGCACAGTCCCTGTGCTCGTGGCGTTCAGACGGCGGGCCTGTGGACAGAAGGAAACCTTGAGAAGGGCCTGCTGAGAGCTGACTGTTCTTTCACTTGTAAGAAATCAAACTCAGAGAGAATAAACACAGTTCCTGGATGTGATTTCCTGTTGGCTTATCTGTATACTCGAGAAGATTCCTGAGGAGAGGTTTTTTGCTCACAGGAATTCAGTCGAGGTAGACTCTTGACTGTTTTCCAAGACCCTCCTCTCAGGGCCAAATGATCTATTCCCCTTTCTCAGTGGGTTTCATACATTCATCAAAAGTATAGAGAGTCTATTATGTGCTAAACAATAACCATATAATGTTGAAAAAATAGAATTTTAGTCCTAATGTAGACTCATACATTAGACTATGAATCCCCAGTATTAGTCAGGGTTTCTACAGAAACAAAACAGTACGGTGTGTGTGTGTGTGTGTGTGTGTGTAGCTACCTATCTATCAAAAGAGAAAGAGGTATTTATTTTAAGAATTGGCTCTTGTCCAAACAGGCACGTCTGGACGCATGTCTGAAATCTGGAGGGCAGGCTGGCAGGCTGGAAATGCTGGAAAGCATCGGTGCCATCTTGAGTCCAAAGGCCGTCAGGAAGCAGAGTTCCTTCCTCTTTCGGGAACCTCTGTCTTTTCTCTTAAGATTTTCAGCTGATTAGCGGAGGCTCACTCACGCTGTGGAAGGTAATCGGCTTTACTCAAAGTCCATGGATTTTAATGTTAACCGCATCTAAAACATACCTTCGCAGCAGCATCTAGACTGGCCTTTGATCAGACAACTGGGCACAGGTGTTACCAAGTTACCATAAACATAGCCACCCACCCAAACAATGCTGTCATTTCAATTTAGTGGCTCTCGAACCCAGGTAGGCATCCGAACCCCCCCAGAGTGTTCATCAGAACAGATTGCTGGCCTCCATGCCCCTGATTCAGAAGGTCTGGGGTTGGGCCCAAGAGTTTGCAGGCCTAACAATTCCCAGGTGATGTTGCTGTTGTTGATCGGGACCCCACTTTGAGAACCACTGGTCTACGCAGCCTGGGGTCTGCCCCCTAGCCTTCTGGCTCAGAAATAGGTTTTGTGATCATAGGCAAAGTAATTTTATTGCTCAGGGTGCATCCAAATAAATCAAGATGACCAAGCAGATGTGTAAAATACCAACGCTAATTTATGGATTCAAAATAAGAACTAAACAACCACAGTTAGCAGAACAACCATACCAGCTCCTGGAACCCTGAGCAGTAAGCATAAGGAGCTGAGGAACCAGAGCCGGGGAAAGGGGTGATGGGCTATTTGCTGCACCCCCGCCACCACAAGATGGTTCTCAGGGTCCACAGACCGAGGCCCTCTCTCCCTGGACTTTGTATGTGGACCATTTGCGGGGGATGGAAGTTTTAAGTGGGAAGCTTCGGTTTTTACTGCAGTGAAAGAATGCTTCTCTCTTCACTGCACACAGCTCAGCAGTGGGGCTCGAAGTCCACAGAGATTGGAATTACTTTTAATGAATCATTAAAAATTTACTTTTTATAGTAACTTTTCATTAGATGTAACGTATGCTGTTTTATCACAGAGAAATGTGGGCTGCATTAGAATTTGTTAGTGCATGCCCTTGGTGCACTGGGTTTCCTCTCCGGGCTGTAATTTGAGTCAATTACAGGCTCCCCTTAATAGACTATTTCTATCTTTCTTTGACTTTGAAAAAACATTTATGCATTTCGTATTTTCAGAATGTCCCATGTCCACTTAGAAGCCATTTTCCCCTGAGCTTGGGCTTTCTGCCTCTATCTTGCTATTTTTAGATTTTACATTAAGAATGAGATTCCTTTCAAATAAAGACCTTTGAACCCAAATGCATTGCAAAAAAGTTATGTGCATGTTATTTGTGTTAGCGGTCATTTTTTAGAATCCTACAGCTGCCTTTCCCAACATGAAAAGTGGGCTGAGCCTGCACAACCCCTCATACCTTGCCTGCCTTGAACTTCCTGTGAAAGACAGTTGAATAAATGACCTTTACCCATGAGGATAGGTGGCCCTAGAATGGCCTCTGGGTTGTTGGAAGTGGACCTCAGAGCAGATAGGAAGCAGACAGACCCACACCAGTCTTGGCGATGTGAGACAAGGCGGGTGCATTCCCGCGTTTAACCTTCCAGTTTCATTCTATCAGTCCACGGTTCAGTCAGCAAACAGAAACCATTCTATAGATTTCAGGGAGCGGATTCAATACAGGGCATCGGTTACGCAAGTGAAGGAAGGCTGAAAGAGCGAAAAAGGGACACCAAGGTAACACAGAAACTAGTAACTGCAAGAACCACCGCCCCTAAGATTGGGGCAACAGAAGGGGAGAGATGGTGTTAGCAGAATCTTCCTGGGAGGAGCCGCGTGTGGCTGGGCACAGGGCGGGGAGGTGGGGAGCACGGTTGCGCTTAGGGACATCTGGCAGCCACAGCTCACAGAAGGGTTGCCCCAGGACCGGTGCTGTCAGCAGGCTCTGCAGGAATGAATGCCCTGGAGGAGCTGGGCTTCATGAAGCACATCCGTCCTCTGCTCCCACAGATGGGCAAATGGGTGGATGGGCGAAGCTCCCACTGCGGCCACCTGTGGGCAGGATCCGACAGGAGCCAGGTGGCAAAGGAGCCTGAGAAATAGGGTTCTCAGAGCCTCAGCCTCATCATAAAACACAGGCCTGTGGCTTCCTTTGCTTCCCTTTACCATCAGTTTTATACATTTAGTCTATAACAAACTTAGTGGTAAATGGATCTCTTATTTTTAATGAACAAGGAGGGAATTTATTGTCTATTTAGGTTATCCTGTAGATTGTTTGCCAGTTGTTACGAGGAAACACTTTTATATTATTAATGAAGGAAACAAAAATCTCAGTGTTTTGTTTTTTTTAATACTACATTTAAGTTTCCCAGAGAACAGAATGCTGTGGCATACTCTCATTTCAGTTTTGAGATTTTATTTGAAGTCACGTTCTCATTTGGGTATAAAAGTGCATCATTATAATAACCATTCTTATCTGTGTGTGCCTATCTTGTGTCTAGAAAAAAAATGACTCATTTTCTCCTAAAGATTGGGATTCCATGAGCATCTCTTTTTGCAACAATTCCTTTGTTCATTTCTGGGGATGATGGTGTTGGTGATGATAATGCCTTCCTTGTCATACTCAGCCCAAATTAACAGCCCTGCCAAATGCCATTTCTTTGGGCCTAGGACAGACTTGGCTTTGAGTTCTGCCTCCACGACTAAAGCCTTGAGCTCAGTGTCTTCATCTGTGATGTGGGAATAAACATTGGTGTCACAGGGTGTTAAACTGTTATATGTGCTAAAGCACTTGTCTGGGTCTGGGACATAGGAGGTGTTCCATCAATGAATGGGAACACACTATTATTGGGTTGATAATCATTTATAATTTTAGTAGGCTTTTTAGTCATTATTAATTTTCTTAAGCCTTTCTGTTTATTTTTCAACGCGTTTACAATATGGGCTGCATTTGGAGACATTATGGATCCCATCAGTTACAAATACAAATTTACATTTTCAAAGGAAAAAGTTTCGATGGGTTTAGATTTTTCTGCAAGCTTTATGTTGATTTCTTATCTCTGTGTGATTGGTAATAATCTATGTCTTTGCACTATTTTTTAAATTTTATTTTTCAAATATAATTTGCATTCAACATTATTTTGTATTACAGCATAGTGGTTAGACAATCCTATACTTGACAAAGTGTTCCCCCCAATATTTCCAGTCCCCATGTGCACCACACACAGTCATTACAGTGTTGTCGACTGTATTCCCTGTGCTGTACTTTGCATCCCTGTGACTGTTCTGCAACCACCTGTCTGTACTTCTCATCCTTTCACCTTTATCATCCAGCCCCCAAACCCACTCCCCTCTGGCATCCTTCAGTCTGTTGTATCTATAAGTCTGTTTCTATTTTGTTTCTTTGTTTATTTGCTCATTAGATTCCCTGAGTAAGTGAAATCATATGGTATTAGTCTTTCTCTGTTTTGCTTATTTCACTGAGCATGACACCCTTTAGGTCCATCCATGCTGTCATAAATGGTAAGATTTCATTCTCTTTCATGGCTGAGTAACGTTTTATGCATGTACCACAGCTTTTTTATCCACTCATCCATTGATGGGCACTTGGGTTGCTTCCATATTTTGGCTGTTGTAAATAATGCTACATTGACCATAGAGGTGCATATATTCTTTTGAATTATATTTTGGGTTTTGTCTTTGTCTGGTTGGTTCTTTTTTCTTTTTCTTTTTCTTTTTCTTTTTCTTTTTCTTTTTTTTTGATAAGTCCCCAGAAGTAGAATTTCTGGGTCATAAGGCAATTTCATTTTAAATTTTTGAGGAACCTCTATAGTGTTTTCCACAGTGGCTGCACCAGTCTGCATTCCCACCAACAGTACAAGAGGGTTCCCTTTCTCCACATCCTCTCCAGCACTTGTTTGTTGATTTATGGATGATGGCCTTTCCGACAGGTGTGAGGTGGTATCTCATTGTGGTTTTAATTTGCATCTCTCTGATGATTTGTGATTTATTATCTTACAGTTCTGGGGACCGGAAGCCTGAAATGGTCCTATGGGGCTAGAACCAGGTGTTGGCAGGGCTGATTCCTTCCGGAGGCTCTAGAGGAGCACCTGTTTTCTTGCCCTTTCCATCTTCTAGAGGCCACGTGCACATCTTGAGTTGTGCCCCCACTTTCCTACCGCTTCTGTCATCACATCTCCCCCTCTGACTCTGCCTGCCTCCCTCTCATAAAGCCTTTGCGGTAACATTGGGCCCACATGGGTAATCCAGAATAATCCCCTCATCCCCAAATCCTTCACTTAATTACATCCACAAAGTCTCTTTTAAAACGTAAAGAAATATAACTATAGGTTCTGGAGATTTGGACACGGACATATTTGGGAGAGGCCATTATCCTGCCTACCACAGGAGGGAAAATATTCAAATTTCCTATTTTTCTCATTTGAGTATAGAAACCTTTGAGTTAGCCACAGTTTCTGTTTTCTACTATTTCTGATAAACAAGAGAAGAATGTTTTGCAAAGGCTGGAAGTGATGATTACTTGTTCAGGATTTAATTTTATTGGTTTTTTAAAAGGCTATTAATTTTTAAATTGTCCTTTGCCTTAGGAACTTGTTTCAGAAAGAGTTTGCCTAACTTTTGAATCTTATCAGATAGTGTACTTTTCTGCTATAAAACAGTGATTCTCAAACAGCGTGTGACTTATTCTTGAATTTGTTCTTCCAACAAGCATTTATTGAGCACCAAGTATATGTTTGGCCACTAGATGCAAGAATACTGGATTCCTGCCCTGGCTGGTATGGCTCAGTTGGATGGAGCATCATCTGGTAACTGAAAGTTTGTGGGTTTAATTCCTGGTCAAGTCACATACGTAGGTTGTTGGTTCAATTCCCAGTCTGGGCTTGTACAGGGGGCAACCAATCAATGTAGCTCTCTCACATCAATGTCTCTCTCTTTCCCATCCTTTCTCCCTTCCTCTCTCTCTAAAAGCAGTGAAAAAAATGTCCTCAGGTGAGGATTAAAAAGAGAGAAAGAAGACTGGATTCCTGACTTCAAGGTCAGGGTCAAAGGACTCAGTCCTAATGGTTGATATATCTATATTTTAATAGAACTGATTTTCTTGTAATTTTGTTTTTTACTGTGTGCATATAAAAATATCATTCTAAAAAGGAGTTCATAGGCTCACCAGAGTGCCAAAGGGGTCCTCACGGCATAAAAACTTCCTATGAGAGGCCAACAGTCAGGATTCTAATAGATTTTTAGGATTCCAAAAATATAATCATGATATGCAGAAAACTGCCCAAGGAATGTGGAAGCTCCTAGCAATGGTTTCCAACTCTAGCTCTTATTGGCAGAGGGGGCGGAAGGTAGGTGGTACCCCTTCAAAATTCCAGTGCCTGGGACCCACGGATGGAGCTTCTGATTTGATTATTCAGGGAGGTCTCTAAGGGCTGTCACAGAAGAAGTGATACTGAGTTCAGCCTGGTAGAAGTGAAGCACAATGGGAAGACCTACGAGATATGGCAGAGGTCAGGGGCTCTGTGAAGGAGCTGTGACGAAGTCTATAGAGCTGGGACATGGGCAGGGGCAGTAAGTCCGTTAGCTCATCCTGCCCACACCCCAGTTCTTCTGCCAGACTGTCTGCTGTGACCTTTGAGTGGGACAGAACCAAACTTCAACACTTGGCAACTCAGCAAACTCCTGTTCCTTCTTTAGCCAGCTCGTTTCCTAGTGGAAAGACAGGTTTCCAGTAGCTAGAATGCAGGCATGAGCTGGACTACTTGGGGGCCAATCCCAGCAATTCAGCTTACTGTGTAAGCGATCTTTGGAAATTTATTTAATCTCTTCACTTCAGTTTCCTCACTAATAATTGTATGTCTTAAAGATAGTACCAAGAGTTGAATGGAGCAGGTGCTTTTATTAAGATGAGACTTAGAGATATTAAATAACTTGCCCAAGATATCACAGCTGGTGGTATAGACTAAATACTCATGTCCCCCCAGAATGCTGACATTGAAGCCCTGACCCCCAGTATGGTGGTGTTAGGAAGTGGGGCCTTTGGGAGGTAATGGGAGATGAGGTTTTGAGAGTGGAGCCCTATGATGGAGTAGTGCCCTTGTAAGGAGAGGAGGGGAGAGCACACTACTCTCTTCACCACAGGAGGGTAGAATGAGAAGGTGGCCATTTGTAAACCTGGAAGAAGGCCCTCACTAAGCACCAAATTTGCTGGCACCTTGATCTTGGTCTTCCCAACCTCCACACTGTGAAAAATAAATGTCTGTTTTTTAAGTCACCCATCCTGTGGTAGTTCGTTATAGGAGCCCAGATGGACTAAAACAGCTGACAAAGAGGCAGAACTAGGATTGGAAACTGTATCCTTGATTTCCAAACAGAGATGCCTAATGTGAAAACGGTCTCAGTGTTGGGTAATGTGTTGTAGAAGTATAAACTAAGCACAGTGGTGGTCCAAAGGAAGGATTCACTTCATTTGAATAGGCCAAATGAAGAGAATCTTGAGCTGGGTCTTGAAAAATAATGAATCCTCCTGGCAAACTCAGGAGGATATGGAAGAAGGCATTCCAGGCCGAGGGAACAGCTCATGTAAAATCACAGGGACATGAAGGGAGGCTGCACTGGGGACCGCATGGCCATGGAGTAGGACGTGTGGAGGGGAGCCCAGTCACCTGTGAGAGGGAGGCTGTGGGGCAGTGTTTCTCCAGGGTTGTGCCTCAGGCATATTAGAAGCATTGATTTGCAAATTCTGGGGCCCTCCCCAGGCATAATGAATCAAAATCACTGAGGTTAGAGACTGGCAATCTGCATTTTAAATGAAGCAAAGCATATGAATATATGAAGACTAAAGTTGGGTGAATCACAGACAAGGGTTTAGGGAAATGATAGATTGCAGAGGGTCCTGTGTGTCATCTGAGGTGTTGGGACTTGGGCAGATTTTCGGAGAGATCACTCTGGAGTGGGTAAAGATGGAAGAAAGAGGATGTGCGGG